>JAODUE010000010.1:4460-17605 GCA_027564755.1 Amblyopsis hoosieri
ATTTGTGTTGAGACATTCAGATGGTAGAGTCAGAATTTGGCGTAAACAGAATGAGAACATGGATCCATCATGCCTTGTTACCAGTTCTGACGGCGAAAGGGGGTCAAACACAGTATTAGTATGGTGTTCCTAATAATCCTTTAGGTGAGTGTACACCTCAATATACTGTCTAATACAAACAGGTACATACACCTCAATATACTGTCTAATTCTGCATTCAAATGGAACTTGTTAGTAAGACATGAGAACTCGTAAACACCGTAAACACCACAAGATAGGGTCGTTCATATGGATTCTTCTCGTGAACATGGTAAACACGACCCTATTTGAACACACCAAAATACATACATGTATATACACCTCAATATACTGTCTAATACACACAGGTACACCTCAATATACTGTCTAATACATATACACTGCAAAAAATGTCTCTTCAAAAATAAAATAAACATTATGAATATAGGGTCATATTTGCTCATAAGTAAATACATCAGCCAATGGAACAAATGGAAATTTACTTGGTAAGATATCTTGAAATATATATCTGGATAGAAGCACTCTTGTTAGGTAATTGTGTCTTATATTAATTGTAGTTTGATATTTTTACTAGAATTTAGATGAATATACTTGGTAAGATTTAGATTTTTTGTAGTGTACTGTACCTCACTATCTCTTCACCCTGCCTCCCCCCCCCTCCCCTCTCTCCTCCAGGTCCCTGGGCCCTTTTCCAGTGCTCTGGGGCCTGGTGAGCATGAGGAGGCTGGCCCTGGGAGGCCCTAGCCTGGAGGAGCTGAAGAGGGGGGACCTGGCAGGAGTCACCGAGCTGGAGGAGCTCACGCTGAACGGGAACAACCTGAGGAGGTCAGCTTAGAGTGTGTGTGTGTGTGTGTGTGTGTGTGTTTGTATGTGTGTGTGTGTGTTTGTGTGTGTGAGATAGAGTGTGTGTGTTTGTGTGTGTGTGTGTGTGTGTGTGTCTGTGTGTATGAGATAGAGTGTGTGTTTGTGTGAGTGTGTGTTTGTATGTGTGTGTTTGTGTGTGTGAGATAGAGTGTGTGTTTGTATGTGTGTGTGTGTGTGTATGTGTGCGTGTGATAGAGTGTGTGTTTGTGTGAGTGTGTGTATGTATGTGTGTGTGTGAGATAGTGTGTGTTTGTATGTGTGTGTGTGAGATAGAGTGTGTGTTTGTATGTGTGTGTGTGTATGTATGTGTGTGTGTGAGATAGTGTGTGTATGTATGTGTGTGTGTGAGATAGTGTGTGTTTGTGTGAGTGTGTGTTTGTATGTGTGTGTGTGAGATAGAGTGTGTGTTTGTGTGAGTGTGTGTTTGTATGTGTGTGTGTGTGTGTCTGTGTGTGTGTGTGAGATAGTGTGCTTGTGTGAGTGTGTGTTTGTATGTGTGTGTGTGTGTGTGTGTGTGTGTCTGTGTGTGTGAGATAGAGTGTGTATTTGTGTGAGTGTGTCTGTGTGTGTCTGTGTGAGAAAGAGAGAAAGAGAGAGTGTGTGTGTGTGTGTCTGTGTGTGAGATAGAGTTTGTGTTAATGTGTGTTTGTGAGTGTGTGTGTGTGTGTGAGACCGTATGTGCGCGTGTGTTTGTGTGTGTGTGTGAGTGCATGTGTGTAGCCTATAGATGAACTCATGGATCATAAGACACTTAAAAATGGCTCCATTCATTTACTGTAATGGGAGGCCGGGAGAATGTTTGCCCCACAACCACGTGGCTGCAGTACCAGCGTTGACCACCGGGAGGGGCAGCTCTGATAACTAGTGAACCGCATGGTGCTTATTAAGCCACATCTCTCTCCTTCTCTTATCTCTCCCACTCCCCTCTTTCTCTCCTCTCCTCCCCCATCCCAACCACTCCATCCCTCTCTCTCCCACCACCCTCCCCATCTCCCCCATCTGTGCTCCTCCCCTCCCTCCCTCCCCCCAGGTACGAGCAGGGCACCCTGGCTCCTCTCTGGCCCCTGGGCCGGGCCGTCCTGCACCTGCGGGGGCCCTTCCTGGGGGACCCGTGGCTGGCAGGGGCCCTGCTGGGGGACCTGGCGCGGCCGGACACGTCCCTGGAGCTGTGGGACCTGCACCTGGCAGACAACCGCTCCGTGCAGCCCTTCACCCAGGCCCGGGCTGGCAGGCTCAGGTACGCCCTCGCCCCCTAGTGGTGAGCTTCAGTAACGGCAGAAGTGACAACCGCAACGAATACACCAATTCCTAATCCATGATTATATGGATTATATATAAGAATACATACATTCATAAATAAATAAATAAATAAATAAACATTCAAGACTACGTAAATACATAGAGTATATAAGTATAAAGAACTACATACATACACGCATACTGTATAAGAATAAACCCGTACATAAATGCATTAGAATACATAAATATGTAAGAATAAATCTGCATATGGAATACTTAAATAAATATGAAGATTGAGATATTGTAGTATAGGCACAGAAATACATTATAAACAAGTTCACATTTAAAAAATACTTAAAATGTATTCGACATCACAATACTCCTAATACTAATAGTTATCATTTTTATATGTAGGTACATAAATATAAAAACACTCAAGAATATAAATAGATCATATAAAATTAAAATAATTAATGAATATATTATTATTATTATTATTATTATTATTAATAATCATCATAATTAAAATAATAATCATTATCATTGTGAAATCCACAGTTGATTTGAAAATTAATTTTAAAGTCAGCTATTCCAAGCTATATGTAAGCTTTTGATCAAATTCAACAAATATTTCCTTTCTTTCATTTCACTAGTTTACTGTTCTCTGTGCATGTTGAAAAAATAATCTGATACTTCTACACAGCCCTGGCTCCGTATATAGGAACATAAACACAATGGTGAACACCGCTCATATCAACAAAGCCGTAGTACTACGCTTTGCTTCACAATGCATTTCTATGTGTGAGGCGACGCCACGAGGACCGTGGATTTGAGCTCAAAGTTAGCATGAATGACTAACCCTGCGTGCTTTCAATCACGTCCCCATCTGACATTCTCAAGGTTTCTGTCGCTGCGGAACCTGTCGGTGTCTGACGAGGCCATCGTCCACTTCCTGGAGGTGACCGACGGGTTGCCGCTGACCAGCCTCTCTATCGATGACACCACGCTGACCGGCGAGGGCCGGTACGTTAAAGGGTTGCGGTTCTGTTTCCGGCTCTTATGGAGCTGGGTCGGTTCAGGGCAGCCCAGCCTCGTGAGACCGTCCTGATCTCGCAAGCTTCAGTTTCATTTCTCCGCTATTGGTTGTTACAACAAAAGTGAGATTTGGTCAAATCCGGAAGCGAATGACAGTGGTTGCATACACTTATGACCACTGTTGATTTCCTTTGGTAAACAAGTAAGCTATTTGGTAAAAAGTTTATGTTATTTGATAAAGAAGTTTAGGTTATTAGATAAACAAATCTAAGTTATTCTTCTTTCGTTAAAAGGGTGTTGGAACTGCGTTCAGAACCAACTACTTGCTCACTCGCTGTTAAGTGGCATGCCGCGTTCTGATTGGCCCCTTAGGTGGGAGAAGGCGGGGTGGACGGACCACAAGAACATAGACGAGTTCTTGGTGAGGAACGTCAGGGTGCTGAACGTCTACAAGTTTGTCTCGCTGCTCGCCCTGCACTTCCTGTTGCACTACCCCAGGAGAGTGTCTGTGATTGGCTCTAAGGTAAGTCTCGCTTGTCATAGCTTGCTGTGATTGGCTACCAGGTAAGCATTGCTGAACTCTTAGAAAAGAATGGTACCAAAAGGGGAAATACAGTAGAAGTTACGTATAAACGGGTAGAACGCGTCATTAGGGTGGTACCCTAAAAAAGGTACTCACAGTTCCTCACAGGAACATGATCTTTGAAGCCTGGCTCCGCCCGACTATGCCCTCAGCTCAGTTTATTTAGCTGAGATTACAGTCTGGAAACCCTGATCACATTAGTGTTCGCAAAGCCACCCTGCTGGCGGACCAATCAGGATGGGTTAGAGAGATGTTGTTGAAGTTTCTAAATGGTGGTAGAGCTAGATGAGGTCATTAAAATAATTGTAATTGGTTCAGCGCTGTCCAATAGTTTCAAAATTAACCGGAGGTCTACGCCCAGTAGGAGGAAACGGCTCCAACGACCAATGAAGCGTGGTCAGACCTATTCACAAAGTGAATATGGTCTGGTTACACCAGGCTAATGTTTTTCTACTTTAAAGTAAACATTTCACAAATGTACCCTCAATGGTATGATCATGTTTCCATGAGGTAATAATAAGTTTGTTCCATGGATCTGTAAATAGGAACACATAGTAGCGACCACCACTCACAACAACAACAACAAAAACAACAACAATACCCTTTCCTTCACAATGTGTTTCTAATGTGGGGGGTGAAGCTTCTGAGGAAGCAGCCTATGAAGGGAGAGGTGCATTTATTTTGATTTGAGCACAACAAACAGATACTGTACCTTTAACCTCCCTCTAAAAGCACAACAAACACATACTGTACCTTTAACCTCCCTCTAGAAGCACAACAAACAGATACTGTACCTTTAACCTCCCTCTAGAAACACAACAAACACATACTGTACCTTTCACCTCCCTCTAGAAACAAAACAAACAGATACTGTACCTTTAACCTCTCTCTAGAAGCACAACAAACACATACTGTACCTTTAACCTCCCTCTAGAAACACAACAAACACATACTGTACCTTTCACCTCCCTCTAGAAACAAAACAAACAGATACTGTACCTTTAACCTCCCTCTAGAAGCACAACAAACACATACTGTACCTTTAACCTCCCTCTATAAAAACAACAAACACATACTGTACATATAACCTCCCTCTAGAAACACAACAAACAGATACTGTACCTTTAACCTTTTAACCCCTCCTCCAGGGCCTTTAACCCTGTCTCTCCTCCAGGGCCTTTAACCCCTCCCCCAGGGCCTTTAACCCTGTCTCTCCTCCAGGGCCTTTAACCCTGTCTCTCCTCCAGGGTCTTTAACCCTGTCTCCCCTCCAGGGCCTATAACCGTGTCTCTCCTCCAGGTGTTTGTGATGCCGTGCGTCACGTCCCGTCTGCTGGCCAGCCTGCAGTACCTGGACCTGTCAGACAACCTGCTGACGGACCTGACGCTGCAGGAGTCTCTGTGCCACGGACACAGCAGCCTGCACCGCCTGCGGGCGCTCAACGTCAGCGGCAACGCCCTCAAGGTGGGCCGTGTGCCTAGTCAGCAGGCGCCGGGCGGGCAGGGCCGGTTCACTCCAGCCTGCGCCGGTCCGGCCCATGATTGGGAGTCGGACCGTGATGCGTAGCGATGACCAACCAAGGCTTGTTTTTGTTTTTGTTAGTTTTTTTGTTTAGTTTTACACTGGTCGATATGTGTCTGATTCTGGAGTCAACCTTTTTGACTCAAGAAAATCTGTAGTTTTTTTGACTCCACCCAATGTATGTTTTGAAACTCGGATCCCAAATTGATCTGATCATTTTCTAAATAAAAAACAAGTTAAGTTGTTTCTGCTTTTAAATCAAGCGAAAATGAGAAACATCCTGATTTAATTTGGAAAGAATATAGTAAATGCTGTTATGCTGGTAAAAAACTAAAAAAACTTGTGCAGTTTCTCACCCCTCTCTCTCTCTCTCTCTCTCTCTCTCTCTCTCTCTCTCTCTCTCTCTCTCTCTCTCCCCCCCTCCCTAGTCTCTGTCCACTCTGAGCAGGATGGCAGGGGGTCTCCCCAGGCTGGCTCAGCTGGACGTCAGCAGGAACAGCTTCATCTCCATGCCGAGGTCCTGCTCTTGGCCCCCCTCCCTGACCCACCTCAACCTCTCCTGGGCCAAGCTGACCGCCGTCACCCCCTGCATGCCCCCCACCCTGGAGGTAACTCCCCCCTGCCCCCACCTCCCCAGCTGCACACCCAGTACAGCGCCAACGTGCAGGTATACACCCCCCTAACCTACAGATACAGTATATACACCCAGTACATATGTATGTAATAGGCTTAGGCTATATACACCCACACGCCCCACGTTTAAAGAGAAAACACTCTCCGACACCTCAAGGACACTATTGACAGACACTGGCCCATTGGGCTTTTGCGTCTTTGCTCAGGTATATACCCCCTAAGGTACCCCCCCCACACACACACACACACACACACACACCCTGCTGCCCTGTGTTTGTTACTGCACTCACGGTTACGTCACTTTGGATCAAAGTGCTAAAGTGCTAAATTACCTGATTGTTGTAATAACATACTTGGGAAGCATCTGTTAGCAGTATGCTAGCTAGCTAGCTAGCGTCGTGATACCATCCTGGGCTTACGACCTCCTGTTTTGAATGCGCCGCTAGTACCAGTCTGGACTCTGGACAGGCTTTAACTCCACATCCGTGGATCAATCACCATGGTTTGAGGGTGTGACGTTAGCCTGTGATAGACAGATGGTTCACCAAGTCATTCTTTCAGTGTTCTTTGAAAGTGCCCGCACTTTTAACAGTTTCAGTGGATGGCCTTCCGGACTGTTCTCTGAAACCGACTGTCTGGGCACCAGGCTGATAGCTACCATACTAGCTAGCGTACTAACTAGCATACTAGCTAGCATTCTACTTCACGTACTAGCCAGCATAGTAGCTAGCCTAGTGCTCTCTGTAAGTGAATGGTGTCTGTTCACATTCTCAGGTGCTAGACCTGAGCCACAATGACCTCCAGGACTTCCCCGTCACCCTGCCTGTACTAACTGAGCTGTACCTGTCAGGGAACAAGTTTCTGAGGCTCCCCACGGGGTGGAGGTTCGCCAACCTGCACACGCTGACAATCCAGGTGAAGACGCTGAACCTGACAAGCTACGGAGAGCTGCAGAATTAGCTTTGCAACCTGATGAGGTACGCAGCGCTGCAGAACTAGCTCAGCAACCCGTAGTGCAACGCAGATCTACAGAACTAGCTTAGCAACCTGACAAGCTACGCAGAGCTGTAGAACTAGCTCAGGAACGTGTCGAGCTACCTAGAGCTGCAGAACTTGCTTAGCAACCTGTCGAGCTATGCAGAGCTGCAGAACTACTTAGCAACCTGACGAGCTACGCAGAGCTGCAGAACTACTTAGCAACCTGACGAGCTACACAGAGCTGCAGAACTAGCTCAGCAACGTATCGAGCTACGCAGAGCTGCAGAACTAGCTCAGGAACGTGTCATGCTACCTACAGTTGCAAAACTTACTTAGCAACCTGTCGAGCTATGCAGAGCTGCAGAACTAGCTTAGCAACCTGACGAGCTACGCAGAGCTGCAGAACGAGCTCAGGAACGTGTCGAGCTACCTAGAGCTGCAGAACTTACTTAGCAACCCGTCAAGCTACCCTGCTAAAAAAGCCAGCATTGCTGGTCACCAGCATAAGGTATGTGTTGCATGCTGGAACCAGCATGGAATGCTGGTTTGCTGGTACCCTGGCATCTCATGCTGGTTGCTGGTGTATCAGCATCCCATGCTGGTTGCTGGTGTGCTGGTATACCAGCTAGACCAGCACTCCCCCAGCACTAATCAGTATGAACCAGCCTGGACCAGCATGGAATTTATGCTGGTTTATGCTGGAGTTTTTATCAGGGTATGCAGAACTAGCTTAGCAACCTGACGAGCTACGCAGAGCTGCAGAACTAGCTTAGCAACCTGACGAGCTACGCAGAGCTGCAGAACTAGCTTAGCAACCTGACGAGCTACGCAGAGCTGCTGAACTATCTTAGCTTCGGCATCCCCCACCACCACCTTCCCATATTGGCCAAAATGCTGTCCATTGGTTTAGAAGGTGGAATAGAGGTAGAATGTCACACACTGGTAAAGTGGCTGTATATGACTTTCTGCCACTAGAAGTCACTACTTCATGGGCCAGACACACTCACACGCGTGCACATACACATGTATACACTAACACGCACTAACACGCACTAATACACACTAACACGCACAAAATGGCCGACCGGCTGTGAAACCAAAGAGCAGAGGAACTTGTAATACAACACACACACAAAGGGAGTGTGATGCCATGCTCTGCTCAGAACACCATCACTCCACTATATACTTATACAGAGAAAATAGTTTGTTCTGCTATATTCAACGTAACGTGTAACATCGACTAGAGTACCGAGCCACAACACTTAAGAAAACGTTTGTGAACCACAAACATATATGCACATTTTATTAAAGACAATTAAACTAAATCAGTAACTGCTGTAACCGTGGTTACTGTATCCCCCCTGCCCCTGCCGGTTAATAAAATCAAATTGACTCTTCTTACCTGCTGTAACCGTGGTAACCATATCCACGGTCCCCCTGCAGGCCAATGAGATAATTACACACGTCATGGCCCAAGTTCCTCCTACCTGCTGTAACCGTGGTAACCGTATCCCCAGGCCAACACCTTGAACATGTTCGGCCAGTCGGACCTGCAGGCGTACCGGCGCCTGCGGAGCCTGCGTGCCGGCGGCAACAAGTTTGTCTGCTCCTGCGAGTTCGTGCACTTCCTGCAGGGCGCGCGGCGCCAGGGGGCGCCTTTACACGTCGCCGCGGATGACGACGACGAGGACGACGAGGATGGCCAGGACGGCTACGTCTGTGACTCCCCCCTCCGCCTGCAGGGGGTGCCGGTGGGCCGCGTGCGCTTCACGACGGCCGACTGCCACCGGGTGGCGCTGGTGAGCGCGTGCTGCGGCGTGGCGCTGGCGGGCGGTGCGGCGTTGGCCGTGGCGCTCTGGCGGCTCCACGCCCTCTGGTACCTGAAGATGTCGTGGGCGTGGCTCCGCGCCAAGAGGGCCGCAGCGCGACGCCGACGGGGCCAAGGGCGTCGCCATGGAGACGGGGTGGGAGGAGAGGCGGAGCCGCTGTTGCGCTACGACGCCTTCGTGTCGTACAGCGAGAGGGATGCCGCCTGGGTGGAGCAGTTCCTGGTGCCCGAGCTGGAGGGGGACGGGTAGGTATTATTATCTAACCCCATAGTGTGTGATGCTAACCCTATATAATATATAACAGGTTAGTGTGTGATGCTAACCCCGTATAACAGGTTAGTGTGTGATGCTAACCCTATATAATATATAACAGGTTAGTGTGTGATGCTAACCCCGTATAACAGGTTAGTGTGTGATGCTAACCCTATATAATATATAACAGGTTAGTGTGTGATGCTAACCCTAAATAATATATAACAGGTTAGTGTGTGATGCTAACCCAGTATAATATATAACAGGTTGGTGTGTGATGCTAAACCTAAATTATATATAACAGGTTAGTGTGTGATGCTAACCGCATATAATAACAGGTTGGTGTGTGATGCTAACCCCGAATAATAACAGGTTAGTGTGTGATTCTAATATCACTCACACAGCTGTTAGTGTGTGATGCTAACCCCATGACTTGACCCCTCCCCCCACAGGGAGAGCCCCAGAGAGGAAGGGAGCGCTCCTCGCGCCCGCCCCCTCTCCCTGTGCCTGCACAAGCGAGACTTCCTGCCGGGCCAGTGGATCGTGGACAACATCATGGCCGCCATGGAGCGCAGCCGCGCCACCGTCTTCCTGCTGTCGCGCCACTTCCTGCAGTCCGACTGGTGCCGCTACGAGCTCGACTTCTCCCACTTCCGCCTGTTCGAGGGCGAGGGCGGTGCGGTGGCCATCTTGGTGCTGCTGGAGCCGCTGTCGTGCGACGACGTGCCCCGACGCCTCTGCCGGCTGCGGAGGCTGATGGGCTCCAACACGTACCTGGAGTGGCCCCAGGAGGAGGGGCAGAGGGCGGCGTTCTGGAGGAGCCTGCGCCTCGCGCTGGGGGGAGGGGCGGAGGAGGAGGGGGGTAGAGGGGAAGTGCGGTAGGGAGGGATAAGGGGTGAAGGGGAGGGGTAGGGGAGCCATATGCACTCCCGGCGCTTTCAGTTGAAAGCTTTTGGAAAAGTTCTGGAGTCGTCAATGTTTTGTTTTTTGTAGCCTAGCAACAGGTCAGCTGGTTAACAGTCAATCAAGCGACACACACACACCCAGGGGTTCAATTTAATTTCACGTTTATTCCACAGAAAGATTCAGTTGCCGCTGGCAGCCGCAGCCACGGAATCTGCAAGATTTTGGCAACAGTTAAGAGTCCGATCTCCATCCGACCGCGGGGACACACGTCATTTTGTTAATACAAAAAACAAGAGTTGCTATTAGTGCATGTGTTGTCTCTGCACTGGTCAGTTACAAAGGAGGGACATTGTTTTATGCTGCCATGGAGACTCTCCACCGAGGACAAAGCTACGACTAGACAATCCAAGCAATGCTCTCTAAACCATCCTGCTGAAAAGACGAGGTTGACAAAAACACAGTTGCACATTTTCTCATGGACTGACTGCCTGTGATAACGCGATGCACCAATCAGAAAGAAGGCTTTCCCGCTATGATGAAGTGTGCTGTTTCCAGACCCAACTTCTTAAAACAGCTTCACTAATAGCTGTATACTAAAATAAATAATAAACAAGATGTTTCAGTAAACTAATTGTGTTCTTAATTAATAGTTCATAAAGTTAATACTTAATATTAACACATCATACTTTCCTGGCTCCAACACACTGTATATTGTCTAACACTGGTATTTTTGCAGAATGAAATATATTGGTTTACATATACAGTATATCCACAGGTTTGATCCTGATGTTATTCAAAAACCTCAAGAATTCTTCGGAACCTAAGTAATTAATGCTGAAATTAATGCTGTTTTTATTACAATCATGATACCGATGGGATGGAATATTTAGGCAATCTGTAAATCAATACTATTTTATGTTGATCCTGAGTTTGGGACTATTAGCATTTTGCGACCAGTGCAAAATGATACATACTCTATGTGATGTCAAAAACAAGTGAGTGAGTTAATTGGAAGCTGTTTGGCACTCGCAATTAAATAAATCTTTAACATACAGGTACAGCCCTCAGCCATTTCCATGAACAGCTATCTGTACAGCGCTTCAAAATGTGCAAGAATATCCTATTTCCATTTAATCTTATTGATGTTTTTAAGGCTATAAAAAAATGTATAGTAAAATGCAGTATTACTACAGCATTAGATTGCAGACAACATACTTAGATAGCCACCAGTGAATAGCTACTAGAAAAATAACTCACCCATTCTCTCATCTTCAAGCCATAAAAAGTCCAGCAATATAAATCAGCAGATAAAGATATATTATAAAACATTTCCAATACAGTCTAGCCTTTGTGTGGGCGAGTGTAACTTCAGATTATTTTTGTGCAAACCTCAGTACAGTATTCTTACATCACTTGATGAGAAAACAGGCTAACGGTAGCAACAGCAATTAGAGACTCTGGGTAAATACTGACATTTCTTTAGAGACTGCATTCGAGATTGGACTGAGTTGGAACTGCAACCATAATCTACCATGTAACAATATCTTCCTTCATGGAATACCTATAATATAAGGTGCAAAGCACGCCAAGTAGCGGCTTGAAATGTCATTGACGTATTAATCGCGTTCTGTATGTTAAAGGTTTTATCGACGTTTCATCTTGCAACAATTTGTAATCACAGCGCCACCTACGGCGCAAAACGCACATAGAACCAGAATCCAGATTTTGAAAGACGGCCGTGTCCTGGAATGTCTAGGTGTGACACCTTGACAGCTCCGGACCATTCTGGTGGCGTTCCACAAGGCTCTATTCGAGGCCCAGGGTGAAGTTGATTCCATGGACAATTCCAATGATGATGGGTTGCCAAGCAACCAGGTACCTGAGCCAGTCCAGCAGCTGCCCGTAGAGGACGTGTGTCTTCTCCCATCTGGCCAGCGGGGGGGCAAAGGGGGGTCATTAAGGAGCACACAGCTGAAAAGTTCTTCACTACACTGCCCTATCAAATATTAAGTGCAAATATATTAGTTATGAGCTTTCTTATGCTTAAAACAAGCAATTCTGGCTGCCAGTGCAGTAAGTGAAATTCACTAGATAAGATTTCTTAAATTAATTGCAGATTTACTTAATTTAAGTCACTAGATAAACCATTTATATTAGAAACAAGTCCAACTAGATTATACATCTAAAAATAATCTTACACACACTAAGATGTTTTTGCAATCTAGCACCCTACATACTAACTAAGGCTCCCTACATACTACACCGCTGAACTGACATAGTTTAACACACTAGACCAGCCTGGCATTGACAGTTACAGCTGTTCAGAGGCATTCCCATTCTTCATGTTAGCAGGTGTAAAAATTGGAAGTCACATTATACACATACAGTACATACACACTCAGCCTATCAGCCAAGGAAAGGATACGGATTGTTCATCATCTTCTTCATGTCGACCTTCTCATTGCAGTACGGACACGTCTGCTTCTTACCCACAATGCACCAGCCACGGATGCAGAACTCATGGAATCTGGGGGGCGTGGGGGTCAAGGCAGGGCAACCGCTGTTGGTCAATGGATTTGAATATGCCACTGTGTGACAGTGTAACTTAGCTGTAGCTGAAAAACGAATGAATTAACAAACTAATTAACTTTAATGCAATTCCTTTTGTGAAAGTGTTAATCGAAATCAATTGGGCCTCATGGTGCAGCGACCTAGATTCACCCCGAGGGCGACAGAGGCTCGGGCCAGGAATAGAAATAAGGCAATTTAGACTTCATCCTCCAAGCTTTCAAATCTGCCGCAAGCATTTCTCTGGATCAGTGCGCGTCCAACCCAGGTAGCCGTTGGATAAAGCTGCTAAGTTAGCTGCTAAGTTAGCTACTAACGGTGGGATGGCTGCTAATTGCAGGTTGAGCTGCTAATGACAGGTTAGCTGCTAATGACAGGTTGAGCTGCTAATGTCAGGTTAGCTGCTAATGACAGGTTGAGCTGCTAATTGCAGGTTAGCTGCTAATGACAGGCTGAGCTGCTAATGGCAGGTTAGCTGCTAATGACAGGCTGAGCTGCTAATGGCAGGTTGAGCTGCTAATGGCAGGTTGAGCTGCTAATGACAGGTTGAGCTGTTAATGGCAGGTTGGCTGCTAATGACAGATTGAGCTGCTAATGACAGGTTGTGCTGCTAGCTAATATGGGTTAGCTGCTAATGACAAGTTAGCTGCTAATGACAATCTGAGATGCTAGCTAACGGGGGTTAGCTGCTAATGACA
>JAODUE010000010.1:32820-51255 GCA_027564755.1 Amblyopsis hoosieri
CCCCCCCCCCCCCCCCCCCCCCCCCCCCCCCCCCCCCCCCCCCCCCCCCCCCCCCCCCCCCCCCCCCCCCCAACAAAGGAATTGACGAAAGGTCATCCAAAGGTAACAAACATGCTGATATGTTGTGGGCGGGAGTGAAAGCACCAATAATGCAGCTTGGCTTAGTCAATGCTTATTATCAAAGGCAATTAAAGACTGTCTTATGCTGTGACATATCACCCGTCTAATAAGTTGAACGCTTACAATCCCAATAAGCATCTGTCAGTGGTTACTAATTAGACGTGCGTGGTAGCAACATTGCCATTACACAACTAAGACTAAGAATTATTTTGGAGTTTTGTGTTGTGGTCACATCAATTGTCTGTCAGTGAACCTCATTTTAATCAATCTTGTTCACAATGGTCAACAAGTTTTTGTGAAGGAAAGTTACTGTAACATGGTTAATAATAGTAATAATAATAGTTAATATTATTATTAGTAATATTATTATATTATTATTATTATTATTATTATTATTATTCTATTATATTCTATTATTATTTACACGTCATTCTCATACATGTGTTCAAGTTGGACTGTGTGCTTCCTGAAGCCCCTATGGACCCGTTTCAGGTGTAATGACGTGACACAACACAACTACTAACTGAAGTGATTGTAGCATAGGTACTCGATAAAATCAATTGACACTATGGTCTGTAGTGGCTTGAATATACTTGAATATTCCGCTAATAATATAATTTACGTTTGCAAAACTGTGATGAAATGGCTGTATGAGACGCATTGGACTGATTAAATTAGTTTATATTAGAGACACTTGCTGTTGGTTCGAAATATTTATTAACATTCACTACATTTCTTACATTTTGTTGATATTTTAACATCTCAACGTCAAAACATATACACCTACACCCCACCCACCTCAGCCATATTGGACTGACATTACCAAGGCTGGAATACATTAGTGTGGTGTGGTGCGGTCCATACCACTTTGCTTGTATTACCATTTACACAGGCTGTAGGAACACAGCTACCGCAAGGAAATATTCTCTGAATTTGACAAAAGGTGTATTGGATTAGAGGCAGCACATTGGTTCTAATCTAAATACAAGTGTTTAGTATTTAAGAAAAGATATCCTTCAGCGGCGACCACTGTGTTACATAGTAGGTTCAGGCTCTCACTAAACATACAATTGGTGCAATATTAGGTAAGTGTAGATAGTCCATTAGTTCTGCCATTAGTACAAAATGTTTTTTTCTGAGAGCTCTATTATACTTCTGTATCAAAAAGCTCAAGGATTTATTATACTTTACATGTGGCTGTGTTATCAGGTTTTTATTGTGCAAAATTACCCACTTTTGATCCTTGAAGCCTCTTGTCTGGCAAGGACTTGTTTTGTCCAAAAACAATGGCAGGCCTCAGCGAATGTACAATTTACAGATTTCTTTCTGTGCTTTTTGAGGACATCTTCTCAAAAAGACAACAGAGGAGAATACAATCAAGATCACAGATGGACTTTGACATGAAATGGCAACTAACAGCCAAGCCTGTCGGCACTTCTGATAGCTGGTAGAACATAACAGCCTCTCTACCTAGTGTTTTCTACTTTTTCCCCCCATTCCCATGTCAAACAACACAAAGACGCACCCTTCAAAGGTTAGCCTAATAAGCTCCCACAGCAAGACTAACGAAAAACTGGATAATGTCAAAACAGCAAAACAGTTACAACGTGAGCTATTCTGAAGGCATCGAAAACCACTACCTCCCCCCCCCCATCCCCCCATCCCTCCCTATATGTTTAGCTGTGACAAATTGAGGCAACTGTTTTCATTGGCTGTTGGCATCATTATCTTGAAGTTGGGGCCACGGGTGACACATACAGTGCACACACATAGCACACACGTACACAAACACACACCCAAACATCCAAACTTACCAGGCAACCTGTTTTGTATCTATTATATATCACAGACACACAAAGCCTGTTTTGGCAGACCCACACACAACTGCTCACAAACACAAAGACGTTAAAGCAAGCAATCAACACGTGCACACACGCACACACACACACACACACACACACACACACACACACACGTCACACGCACATCGGCAGTTGATGTGATGTGTGCGTGAGACTACACAGGGAGAAAATGGCTTTAACCTTCATGCCTACCTGATTGTCAGCGCTCTGTAAATGTCACTCCATCTGGTTCTCTGTCATTGTCTGGAGGTGCGTCTGCGGCTCCATCAGGGGGAAAAGTGTAACGTTTTAAACACTTCCTGAAGCGATAGATGAACATGTCACTCTCTTGTTAGCGCACCTGCTCCTGTCCTGTCCCCATAACACCCTTTTTTAACACACCTCCGCGCCCCAACACTGATGATAACATGCTGGAGGCGCTTGTTTCGCAATCTGGTCTCAGCCCTGCCACTCTGTCTCATTTGTTGTTTTCATTGTCCTCTCGGTACACACGTCTGTCCTCCGTCTGCTTCCACGGGGTCACCGGCGGCGACACGAGCAAGCGCACACCTACGCTCTCACACAGCAGGGATGTAGGCTTTCTGTTGAATATTCACAGCTCCACGCCTGGGCACGGCACCAATAAACCCCTCTGCCTGTGTGTGTGTGTTTCCTTCTGTAGGTGGCTGCTAAAACGTTTCAGTCTTTGTTTTTGCGAGTGATTTGTTAAAGGAAGGTGCCATCTCAACAAACCACATTTTGTCCAATTAGACACTATTGGAACACACTCTTCTTGCAGCACTGTTATCATTGACTGAACTACTGAAGTGGTCCTTTCCCTACTGGGTATGAATGGTTAAAGGCGTGTGTGTGTGTGTGTATATAATTAATACTGCACAGCACATTCCCCTATGAGTGGCTTGCATTACTCTCTACCTCTCCCCCTACAGTATGTAGCTCACAGGTTTACATTGTCCTCCACCCCTCATCCTATAGCCACCTAGACATTTGTGGACAACTTATGGGGGTACCATCATGCAATCGAGTATCGAATGTATATCCAGTAGCTACAGTACTGTAAATAACACATTTACTATATTATTCTTTCCTTTGTTTGGGTAGGTGTGTCTTCATGAATCATTACTGTAAACCTTCAAGCAGGCTATCATGCCATTATAAAGTTGAGATAGTATTGACTTATCCAAATTAATTAATATAATTAAATAATGACTTTGTTTTCATCTCTTATAATAATGTTATTAATTCATATGAATATTATAGTAATAGAAATAGAAAATATGGGTGAAATATTCTGACCAAAATGATCCAAGTGTTTCACAGACAAGTGCTTTTACAATCTGTTAAAGTGGTTATATACTGTATGCCTACTAACGCTCATCTCAGACCAAAACAAATGCTTTGTGCGCCACGCACACACGCACGGCCATCTACAAGAACACGGGGAAAGGTCACAACACACAGTGGAAGTAATTCTTTGCTTCGGACACAATTATACATCCACAAAATAGAAAATAGTTATTTGCTGCTATATTAATGTTTCAAATATTGTAAATCACCTTTAATATGAAATACATTTTAATGTATTTGATATTTATGAACAAAAACACCAAGCAAGAACTGAATCTGCATTGATTACAAGGAGGATATTAGCAAAATACGTGCTTATTTAAACAGGCTTGGTGTAAACAGGATGTTAAAATTCCACATCTTTGTCACACACACACACACACACACACACACACACACACACGCACACACACACGCACGCACGCAATTGCTCTTTACATATAGAGAGCCCTCTGTCCTACTCCCATTCTATCTCTCCGTCTCTATTCCCTAATTCCTTCCTCTCTCTTGCTCTGACCACTTGGGTCTCTCACTCCCTCACAGATCAATATCACTCAGGCTCTGTTGAAAGGCCAGAGTGGGCCGCCATGGTCCAGAGAGAGAGAGACAGAGAGAGAGAGGAAAGTGAAAATCTGTTGAAAAATATTTAAAAAAATGTAGTAGGAAGAAATAACAAATACAATATTAATGACAAGGAGAATAATTTACAATAGTCTCGTTCAATATACGGATAGGACGAGATATGACACAAATAAGTGTAACAATGGACCAGTGCCTTCTATGTACATGGGGACATTCAGATTATTCATTGATTAGACTAATTAAAAACTAATCAGGAATGAGCTCAATCTTTCTCATACAACATGTTGGTTTCACTGTTATTCACAACCTGTTGAGATACTGTAATATAATTCAAAAAGCTTTTCCAGTAGTAATTCAAATAGTATGTATGTATAATCTTGTTTATTTGTAAAATGCACAGTACAATACAGCAAGGAGCAGTCGCTGCTGGCAATGAGCTTAAAATAAATAAACACAACACAATAGCACTATACAGTATGCTGTACTGTTTACACAGCATCCTAATATCGTTAACAAGCTCACATGCGGGTAGAATTTTAAAATGAATTTTAAATGAGACTGATTCTAAGCAAAATACAATACCTAGCATTGTAGTGGTTTGCAACACAAAAGTAAAGCAATGCATGAAAACAGATTAAACTCAATTTCCTGTTCCCTAATCAATGCTGTGCACTCGAATGCAACTCAGTGTTTTTTATTTGAAAGAAAATCAATTTGCGCTTTGCTTAAATATTGTTAGTTACTCTTAGTTACAATATTTATGCCATCAACGACACTTAAATTTAAGATACTGTATATTTAAACTTAAATGTATTCTAAGAGTGTAAAAATCTGTATTTATATCCATCATCTACAGTATTCATGCACACATGCAGACATACAGTAGGCCTTGCTTATGGATGTACTCTATGTACAATATGTCTTACTTAGACGTAATCAGAAGCAGCGTCTTTCCGCAGCAATACCTCAGGTAAATGACACGTACGCTCCATCACCTTTCCCATCCTCCGGTCCTGTGCAAATACACACAAGCATACGCACTACTAAGCAGCTCAGTCTCAGCACAAGTGTCCATCATTCATCGTTGAAGCTCGCTTACAAGCTGTCAGGCGGACTTGCATTCAATCATAGATCATGCGGGACTGCCTTGCATAGGCTAAATGAGCTACTCAGCACCACTGTACTCTACCTTTGTCCACACACAATCTGCTACGCTTGTGTGAACAGACACACACACACACGGACATAAGTCAATGACTGCATACTTGTTCAAGAGGCAGCTCTAGCTTCAATGGTGTCCTCGGCCCCCCGCAGCTGCTGTGTTGCAAACAACAATGTACAGACACAAACATTGCACAATGCTAAGCATGAAACAATCTTTCAACAACTAACTAACACGTGAGGTGCCGTTGAGCAAGGCATGCCAAACACGTCTACACAGTGGCCAGAATGGTGTTAAAATCAGTCTCCCCACATACTGTAGAAGCAGGAGAAAGATTGTCGATTTGGTACCAACGCCTACAACTAACATGAGTATTGATCCGCCACAACTCGCACGTTTGACCTGCTGCTGAGCCTTGTGTCTGTGTGTGTGGGCGTGCACAGTGCGTTCCTGCAGACGTGCCTGTGTGCATAATGTGTCACGCTCCTGAGTGCATGCATATGTATGTCAGCTGGTGTGACTTTGTGTGACTTTGTGTGTGTGTGTGTGGCCATCAGGAGAAATAGAGCTGAAGTAAAGTCTTACGTAACCTGCTTCAAAGCAAACTGCAGTGAGCCAACCCCCCTCTGCAATACAGACACAGCATAATGCAAGGAGAATGAGAGCGGGGAATAAAAGAAGCACATATTAGCACTGGCCCCGGTGGTTTTGGAAATCAGCACAACATGAATATATTTTTCATTTAGTGTTATTTCAGAGGCGTTCAGTGAGTGAGACTGATTTCAATCCATTCCACAATGGGGAAAGTGACTTGCAGTCTTTGTTGTTGTGGTTTTTGTTTCAGGTTTTCTGTTTAATTCAACAACGACGTAACAACTGTTGACATTTTTGTAACCGTATGGCGATTGTTGTCATGCACATCGGGTGAGGAGGACACAGGCAAATCAAGTCAACCAGTAATGAAAGTTCTGCATTATTAAAATAAATGGTGTATTGCGTCTTATTATTCCACATCCATTTTGTGCTTCAGTTATAGGAGCCACAGACATGGACATCCTTAACAACATCCAGAAACTGAAAGAAATGTGTGCTAGCGTCCTTTACACAGGTTTCTGCCTTTTGTCTCCAAAAAGTCTTTTTTAGCCTCTTATCTAAAAAGTTACTATTTGATGAAGGCTCAAGTCAACTCTGACGAAATCAGCATAAACACTTGTCTTAAGCAAACAATCAAATCAAATCTTTTATAGTGTGGTTGAACTCATTTTTTGTTTGTTAAACTCATGGCAATTGGTCTTTCTTTTGACACATTAATGGAGCATATTTCCCAGAAATTGACATTTTCACACACACAAAAAAAATTATCATGTTTTTTGGGGCAGTTTCTTTACTTGGACTAACTTCTGAAACACCCCCCCCCCCCTTCCATATGGCTAGCGTATTAATTATTGACACATACAGTAGGCATACGCTAATAATTGAAATTACATTGTTATACGTTTATGTTTATCACTGTAGCTTTCTCACTTGAATATTAAGTCCTCATATTGATGGTCAAATTGATTGATTGAAAATATTATACTAGTATAGAGATGTTGAGCTCAGTAAACATTGTTAGAAGTATATATGTACACAATGGAAGTCAATAGAGGAGGAATACATTTTTTTTTTGCAAATTATGCATTTTTGTCAATGTCATCAGTAATTAATTTTGAGGTAAGAAAGATAAGGTTTGTCAAAATGCCAATACACTGAAGGTTAACAAAGGTTCAATATCACTTTAAACAAATAGCCTACTTTATATGTTTGACCATCAGACTTCAGATTGGTTTAGTGAGTAGGCTAACTGATTCCTGACTGAAGTCAAAATTGTATTGGCTGGTTTTACATTTGCCAAAACAGCACATTAATGCCTTCATAGACCTACTGAGTCTTTGCAATGAGAAGGATTAGCTCAGCTGGTGATTGACGGGTGAGGACTTATGTTTTGTATAACATAACTTATTCAAATAGTTCTTGGCATATATTCCAATGAAATTAGATGATTTAAGACGTCTCTGTCAATATAATTGGTCTCTACAGTGAGTCTCTTTTCCACTCTTTCATGTAGGCAAAAGCAGCATGTGGGCAGATGGGGGGGATCAGACTCTGCTTCACCTTACCTGTTCTCGTCTGTACAATTAGCGTCATGCTAACTTGTCATTTCATATTGACACACTGCTGTGCTGTGTAATTATTTACTTGCCTTGGGAAAAACTCTCGAGGTTTACCAATTAAACACTGACATACAATACATGCAGCACCTCAGCGCAGTATTAAAGAACATGTTTAATGTGCTTTTTAACATGACTGGGATGTTGTCTGTGTTGCCACTAATTCTTGTCTCATTACTGGTGTCATTTCTGTAACCTAAACATTTCTAGGAGACCTGGAAATACCAAATTCATATCACATTTCACAAATGTGTCAGTATATCAAATGTTCAAGGTATAATTTTGGGTGTTTGAGCACCAGGACCCAAACCCACTATTCTTCTTAGGTGGCTGCTTCTTTGCCTGTTTTTTCTTTCTTTTTGCTGGTGATATGGGAAAGGAAAGGGGTTGGTCCTGTTCTTCATTCGTTATTGCTTTTTCTCTTTACCTCCACCCTAAAAATCCTGAAATAGGGAACTGAAAGGGTTTAAAGGAGCAAGCGACTGTTAACAGCGGCAGCCATTTTGTTGTGATGGGGGCGAGGAGAGGAGGGGAAGCTCATCCAAACATGGTTTTCTTTGATCTTGTGTCTTTTCTTGTGATAAATCTGTGTCTGTGATTCATTTTGGTTTTTGTAAAAAAAAAAAAAGAAGAAAAAACAAACAATTAAAACATGAACTGATATGTCCTTTTTGCTCTTACTTCTTTTCTTTTTTTGATATTCTTTTTTTTTTCCGTTTTTGCCAGTAATCTTTTTTGAATTTTCTCTTTTCTCTTTTTCCCCTTTTTTTCTTAACCCTAGGTCCGCTCACAAAAAAACACGATGAATCTTCAATGAACAAGCCTCGAGACGAAGGTATTTTTGTTGCATGTTTTTCCCTTTTTTCTTGTATTTTTGGGGATACATACATTAGATCTGCACACACACACACAAACACACACACACACACAGATAGGCCGCAATTAAAGAGATGTGCCAGTCACCCAAACTGCAGATAGGACCTATGACAGGAGATGCATACTGATGTATGGTATGGTCTACGTAAGTTTATGTGTTCAGAATTATCATATTAAATACATATTCATCTCTGGTCTGTAGCTTCCATACCTCAGCAGTTTCAGTGATATTTTTCTAATATAGATTATAAATGGAAATATATCCTAAATGAAACTACAACATTTCAGACCGATATATTGGCCAGCACAAAGTATGTTTTTGAGACACATTGAAAGTCAATGTGTCAAGGAAGATTATTTCACCTTAAAGCTCTCTCTCATAAGGAAATGCAAATAGTTGGTCCTCTGTGAACTTGAATGGTCATAGGCTTCATTTTAATATCATCCACACTCATATCTGTGTTTCTCTGAGGATCTTATCTAGGTCTTAGCAGCCTAGAAAGACATTGCCATAGTGCCCTTGAGAATCCATTAGCCGACTAAGTGTTGTTTTTGCCCCAAACAACACTGTGGTTTTGGGAAGCTAAGCTACACAGATCACTTTAACAGTGAAATTCAGTCAAATCAAAAATTGTGGACACTGAAGGACACTTTATAGTCTGCAGGAGTGAAAGCTTAGAACTCTCACGATGATTAATTTAGCTTCTACCAGCAGCACATACAGTATATATGCTGTATATAGAGTGGAGGTGATTTTATCTTCACCCTCCCTCATATTCGTTGGACTTGTTTCTTGGAGGGGGAAAAGGTGGCTGATGATATTTTCATACATATTTCTCTTTATGCAATTTTGAGGGTAGTTTGGGTGTTTTTTTTTTTATCCCTCCATGATGCTCTTTGATGCCGGGGTATTTTTGAAGTTGGGAATACTGTAGGAGGATGTTGGAGACGCAAGGATCTTGGTGATCATCAAACGGCACTTTCCATAGACAACTTTTGAACTGCCGGAGTCGTCTTCACTATTCTAAATATATCATTCCTCCTTCATCACAAAATTAGCCCTGTTTGAGTGGGAAATGCTCTGTGCTATCTAGGCCTGGGACGATATGAAAAATGTATATCACGATTATCATGGCCAAAATAATTGCGATAAACAATATTATCACAATTATTTTAAAATGGTACTAAAACATACTGGAATCACTTTATCTTACAATGTATTAAGAAACAACCCTTTCTATTGTATCATGACACACATGCTTATCTTTTTTGTGTGATTCATTTAGTTTTGAAACCAGAATTTCAACAAATTTTATTCATCACATTTATGTGGGGGACACAATGGGCAAGCCTTCAACCATAGTGGTGATTGACTGGAAAGATGCAGGCTAATAAATAAGTTAGTATTTATCAATACAATTGGACTGCACAAGTGAGCTAGACATCTTTTGTCAAGTCGCTTGTGAAAATATTCATATTTATGATTATCACTATAATGGACATTCACCACGATACGATTATCGTCAGTATTTTTATCGCAATAAACGATAATATCATATATCGTCCCATCCCTAGTGCTAACGCAAATCACATTTAGAACAATGAAAAATCTGGGAGATTTGGCAAACCCAGTTACCCAGTTTACTGACTGGTGTATAAAAATACACTCTACAGTATATACAGACTGTAGTGTATACCCTAGTTGTATATGAATATATCATTATAGAATAGCGTATACTGCCAATGTACAGCAGCATATGTACACACATGCAGATAGACCTGTGTATAAGATTCAACAATAAAGAAAGGGGTGTGTTTCAACCAGCTAGTCACCTGCAACTCATTACAACCCCCAAGTCAGAGGCGCTGTTCCCAATAATCACTTTTCTAATAGGAGCTGAAGTGCATCGTTAGCTTTGAAAGCCTCCATTAAAGCTCCTGCATTGAAGGTAGTTACACGTATAGAGCCATTCAGCACCAAGCACAGATGTTTGCAGTATGTCTCTGTACTTAATATATGACAAGTCTGCTTTGCACAGTGAGCAGTTGCAGTAGCAACTACATATCAAAAACAGAAAATATAAGGTATTCAAAGCTATGCTACACACATCCTCAAGGTATTATAGAATATTCATAGTAGAAATTAGCCCATATGTGCAATGACCTAATATTCTGTAGATAATAATGAAGTTAACCCACCTGGTAACATTGTTGTTTCCCCAATGAGCTGGCAGTACCAATATATTGTACCATTATACAGTAGTATATACAGTATACTGTACTGTATATACTGTAAGTCCAGTATATTGTATATCTATGTTTGCTAACACATGCTGGATAATATTCGGTTTGATTCATCCAAACTAATTTTAGTTTGTTTGAACATGGCGAGAACATTGACATTTAAACAGAGGATCTTGGTTCACTTCTCAAGTGAAGTTTGTGTTGTGGAAACGAATTATACTGGAACAGAAGACATTTGTCTTTGTCGTTTTATTTCTGCAGAAAGGAACACCATCTTAACACAGAACAATGCAAAATAGCACTGTCTGTATGAACAGAGCTTTAATAAAAGAATGTGGGAAAACATGTGTGGTCTTAAATGATGCTCATACCAAAAGGGTTTATCATAAACCCACCATAAAATAGACTAAATGTAAAATACACATACAGTAGCATGGCTTATGTCTCCTACTCCAACACATTTAGTTGTCATGGATTAGCCTACTCAAATGTATTACAATAAAACTGCTAAAACACTGTGATGCCCTGTTATACTTGGCATTCAAATGCATACTGGAATAATAAGATAGTAATCGGCAAAAATAACCATGTAACAAGTGTAGTCATACTCAACATTGCAGCATTGTAAAATAATATGCTTGAAGTACAGTGTCATGATCAGTTATGGCGTCTGGCAACAGTCAACTCCTCCCTAACATAATGACATGCAGATTCAATCACACATAATGAGGCAGCTGGCATGTTGAGGACACAGGAAAGTTTACTTTGTTTAATACCTTTTTATAGTTTTAAGACACCACATTCGCACCACCGGCCTTACAATGGTGCGTGAAGTTCTATTCATGAGGCAGAAGATGTATTTGAACTGGAAGACCATGTGCACACTTCTCAGCTTCAATGTTTTACTTGAACTCGTACCGTACTGCTTCACAAACATGCAGTATAACAACCTGTAGCTTTTATGTACTGGTGTTATGATAACATGCGTTGCAGCATCCTGTTCCTGTCATTCCATATTTGTTCCTAACAGATGCATTTACAGTAACTTGGAATTGGGAAGTACAGATTTACAACTATGAATGCAATGCAGCATTAGATCTGTAAAATGTAGCTTTTATGTAATGTGTTTAGGCTTATGGACAACATATGGGACAGTGACGTACAGCATCACCTTTGTTTAAAACGTCTGGACACTCTGGTCAACACTCACGCTTCCGCCATATACAGTATGACTCACATATCCATGTTGACAAGAAAAGGTTGCTGATTTGCACTCTTAAACAGAGAATATGTTGTATTACAGAGTTGGGGGTCAACTACATTCCTGTTGTTAGATTGAGCTACAGTATACAGCATTGCGCTTACTATGAAAGTTGTTATTGCTTTGGCTATCGCAGCTGTTCTTCTTCAGTGAGGGGTGTTCATTCGATGTGTATGAAAGTTCATATTAAGATGAAATGACTTAAAGACGGCTGCTATTATAGGCTCAGTTGAAGCTACACTATATTTACTACTTTCAGCCTTGCATTCTGCTCTTGTCAGCTGTCAACAATTTGCTTCCTACAGGGCATCCCATAACAACGCCTACACAGCCAAATTGTGCATAAAACGTGTCAAATCACACACAGTGTATGCCTTGCTTAAAGAAAACAAGTCACTGGTGTGAACACACTCATCACATCAATGTGTATATAAACACTATTGGTCTGGCCTTCACTGCCTTTTTTAGCCAGTAGAATCTTCTAGGCCTCACGTAAATGCTGTCATAACATATTCATGAGTCTGCCTGCATAAGAACAAGGGGTACAAATGAGAGAAAATCAAGCCGGCATCCAACCCTATTGGGAAGGCTCCAGACTACGTCGGGCCTGATCAGTCTATATTAGATGGTATTATACTGTAGGTTGTAGCCTAGTGCCTGGTGGCAGCATTTTTTGTTTGTTGTTCAAACTGGAGTATCATCTTGTTAAAACCATGTTAAACTGTTAAACTAAACTATAATGAGCTGAATCTATTTTGAAACGTAGCCTGGATTTATGTGGCGCTGCCATATGCTTACCTGCAAGAACCTTACAGTAAGCAATGTTTAACAAAAACAAAGGACATACATAAAAGTGAATATACCTATACATATATTTTGATTGGAGATTCATTGGAGAATGGAGAAGTTATGTAGGTATAAAATGAGACACAGAAACTAAATAAATAAATACGGAAATAACCTGTGTGACAGTGGCTGATATAACATGTTCTGCTGAAATGGAAGCGGATTACACTCTGCACATTCTAGACAAAAGACTAGCAGCCTTTTGTGTGCATTTGCAAGTATGTGTCTGTGGTCGTATATGTACACATACTGTACATCATGTTTATACTTGTGCATGCAGCGCAGTATGCGTGGGTTGTTGTTTGCAGGTGTTGGTGACAACTACTGCAGAAAAACTATTAAAAATGTGACTGTAAATATATAATACTATATTTACATATGTGTATATGAAAATATTATGCTGAATTGAATGAGCAGGGATTAAACTATACTTTGTCCCCGTTACCTTAGAAAACAAGACACACCTGAGCCCCTAAAGGTAAATATATCATGTGCAGTCGGGGATAATGCCAACGCCTTAACACGAACACATACATAAGTCTATGTGTTAAATATAAAATCTCCCTATATTGCCAGCTCCGTCTGAACTCTGCATTGAAAACCATTTGTCAGTCAGCTAGTGAAACACCGACCAATCAACGCTGACGTGGGTGGTTCAGTTGGTGCTGATCAATAATAATAATACTATAATAATAATAATCTTTTTTTAAATAGAATTTTTAATACAGAATTGCAGCTCAAAGTGCTTTACAGAGAAGGAATACATGCACAGTTGTGCTTCTCATAAACAAATACAGAGAAACAACATTAATAAAAATGGTTAAAGGAATAAGATGAAAGAAATATAATAGGAATTAAAACCTTATACTTTTTGTTGCTATGTCAGAATGTCAGCACCATGCGTATAGCGCCATGTTAATCTGATGGGAACCTCTGTTGCTGAGAAATTAAGTGCGGAAGTGCCAAACCCTGCATTTAATCGAATGATGTTGAGGCTGGCTGCAAAAGGGAGTCAATCCCCATAGACTCCAATGGTAAAATGTATGACGTTACATAAAAAAAAATGTGTTAACAGCTTGGTTCAAAAAACATGATATAGCTCTTCGTTGACTTTGCATTGTGTTAAGCTAAGCTAACGTCATTTCTGACTTCTACCGAAAAATTGAAACCTACCTAAAAGCTGTTGTGTGACAGGATGCACTGCCCACAAGGTAAAGAACTCAGAACTAAGTTTGCATAACCTGTCAACCTGAAAAATGTTTTTATGACAGAAAAGCACACACAGGCAACAGGAAGTGAGGCATTATCAGGGCAACTGAAATAGGACCACTGTGGGACCCTGATACTCAATATGATATATATGTTGTGACTGGTTGACATAGCGTGCCAAAAGAATAATTTAGCATGGTGAAATAATGAATATCAATATATAATCAGTATAATCAATATATAAGCATTTGGCATATTGTGGTGCCATTTGTGGCGTAGTTTTCAATGCAATATGATACTGATGATACTGTATGTCTATGGTCTGTATACAGGTTGGCAGTTGGCTGTACATTAAGCACCTAGGCCTTCAATGCCGTCAATCCACACTTTAAAACCATTATTATGATGCCACGGCACCCGCACTGTTAATTCTGAAGGCCTCAATGTAGATTTATTTGACATGGCGACACATGATGGCTGAAATATGATTGTATAAAAGCTCCAACATACACTTCTGGAAGCAACGCAACCAAAAAAAAAAATGAAATCAATAGAATAGACTACGGTGAATTATTTAATACATATTCATGAAAAAAATATATTAAAATGACGCAAGTCAGTGATGTGTTTAGGCCATCAGAGAAGGCCTTGCTGGCCCTGATGGCCCACCACGGCAGTTTGGTCTCCTTTTGTCCCATTTCCACTTCCTTATTTGGTTCTACAGGTTATGAAAACATCGTTCTGGATTCTTTACCTTTGGAGTAGTGTATCCTGTCACAGTTTTTCTGAAGGTTTCAGTTTTTTTGTGGAAGTCATAAGTTACGTTAGTTTATCTTAACGCAATGCAAAGTCGATGGAGCGCGATAAACTGTTTCCTCTCTGTTGGGCGTGGTTTTCAGAGTACGACTGTCTCTATGGACCTCTATGGAACTCTATGGAGTTAGATTAACAGGTAATCTGACTAATAAAAAGGATGTTGCTATGCGCCACAGTTTTGTTGGATAAACAAAAGCCATGCAGGAAAACGGTAAACTATGCTGTAGATTTACATATCAGCTAAATCACGGAACAGCCAAACACATTAGTTATAAGGTAATAATAATATAATTACTAGGGGTGTAACGGTTCTGAAAACGAGACTAAAACCACGATAAACATCCACGGTTTCATGTCGCAGTTCTGGAAGACAGAACCGCGGTCTGTTTTGCCATCGTAGTAAATGTTGTTATAAACTGTTTGTTTGTCTGCTTGCATTGTGTAACTCTTGTAGCAATGAAGCTACAGTTTTCTTCTTAGTATTCCAAATTGTCTATTTTTAAAAATGTGTCTTTTTTAAACATGAAAATAGCAGCAAACACTATTTCCTATGTTAAGGATATAGCAGAATATTGTCCTTAGCAGGGTGTTCTAGCCTAAATAATCCAATCTCATCTTTTCTTTGTTTACCTAGTGCTGGTGGAAACAAGAACAGTGTTCTTGTTTGGCTGAGAAGCTAGTGCTAGTATGCCATCTAGTGGCAGAGAGGATAGAAAAAAAAAGTCCATTCTACAGAACGAATGTAATCAAGGTCTCTCTCTACCTGTAGTCATCGATCAGCTGTTACGGCTCAGTGGGCGCCTGGTGGAGATCACGTTTTAGCTTTCCCTTTCTCCTCATTAAAAAAAGAATAATCTGACGCTTCATCTTTGGAGTATGAACAGTTACAGTAGCCTATGGTACAACTTTATATTAATTCTGTATGACTATATCTGCACCTGTACCATATGCAGCATTGTCTGTGCTGAAGCGCTATCTGATTATAGCTTAGGCCTACCGTACTTCCATAGCTAGTTTAGCCTAGCAAAAATGCTATTTAGTCTAACTTCAGGTCAGGAACCCGACGGAAGTCTGACTCTTTATGTTTAACGATATTAGTTGGACTGTAAGGTTATATCGAAAACAGACAGGTTGTGAATCCAGATTCGTTTGATATCTGTTTCGCTTGGATAATGCATGATGCTGCGCTGCAAATGTAATATTCCGAGTCGTCTTCTGCGATCGGAGCTACCGTAGTGGCAACATCAAAGCTGCTTTTAGAGTTGCCTCCGCTCCCTCACTACCAGGATCCAGGAACGCATGGAAAATCAAGCGATACCAACAGATTGATTTGCGTGTTTCATGTGCAAGCTGAGGCAGGAAATACTGACTGAACTACTTTTAAAAAATAATAAAATAAAATAATACGTTTAACCAACTAGTATTTATAGTGCCGACTAGCGATGGTCCCAGCGTTTAATTGTTTTACCGACTAATCGCGCACATCCCTAGGATTAACTGTCATAACACTACAGTAGTACCTATGTTTCAAGACAGGCAAGATGTTATCGCCCAGCTATAGGCTAAACACTTTTTTTACTAAATGGTAAATGGACTGCATTTATAAAGCGCATTTCCAAACTTCCGGCCACTCAAAGCGCTGTACAGTATTGCCTCGCATTCACACACAAATTCATACAAATACCAGTAATAGATTTAAATGAGAAACTGAAATAATCTGGTACAATAGCCACATCCTGCAGTTTTATGATTTCTCCCATTACTGTTAAAATGTATTTGTCCCAAGAGACCCCAGGTCCATTGGTTCCCATGTAACATTTTCAATCTCAGAGAAAAACGACAACAGTCGTAGATGGGTCATATCACATTTTATGAAAGGGTGACGCTCTTATATGCCATGGAGCTCCCTTATATAGACGAGAACGTGATTTTTCAAGGAAACTTAAGCAAAACCTTTGGCTCTAAATGCATTTTAGGAAATATATTATATATTTAATCATGTAGAATAAAAAAAAAATATATATATATATATTTATGGAGGTGAAGTATCTGCATTTATAACCAGCACCCAATTTTAACATTTCTGACATTTACTTTACTAAAATTGTACTAAAAAACTGTACTAAATAAATATTTTTATTTGTTGCTTGACAAATACAGTATACTCAATATAATCAGATGTTGTAATGTGGTGCTATAGTATAATTGGGTTTTAGATGCATAATTCTAATGAATTATTTAGTTATATCAAAAACGTTCTGTCAGGCGGGAATTAAAAAACGTATATTTATTCTGTGTTTGAGCTTAATGTACTCTGGCCAAGTGTCACCCATGTGTATAACACTGAGCCAGAGTATTTCACCTAAAGAGACATCTCACAGGTGTTACCTACAGATGAATACCAAAATAGCCCCTGTAACCCCTGTAGGATGGAAATTACACTCGATAATGTATTGGCATGTTTTTTTGAGGCAGTAACCTGAGCCAGGGGCTTAGGGCTGAAGAGGTTAGGCCCGACAGACCCTCAACTTTAAAAATAGTGCGAGGTTTCAGGCGGCGAGTGCAGGCTAAACGGAATGAGACACACACAAAGAAATCAGCAATCAGCAATAATCATTTTAACAGTGATTTATAGTGACGTGTAAATCAGCAATTGTGCCTTCAATTGTGCGCTGGGGAAACAGGCGGGCGTTGATCAGAGGAGTGCACACAGGTGAGTGAAGAATGAGAGGGGCGCAGTAGTATTTGTTTCTACAGTTTCTAAAAGACAAGGCTAGCTCCTCTGACGTGTTGGTACGTTGAAGAAATTAGAGAAGCTATACTCATTCGTTGAAGGCCGTCTAATCGACTTCTAGCAAATCTTCATCTGTAGAAAATGTTGTTCTGACTTTTTCAAGGTGGTCCAATCGCCTGCTAATGATTTGATTGACACCTATTGGCAATGCCTGGATGGTTTTCAATTGAGAGTTCCCAGACATATCGTATATTTAAGATAATCTAGTGCTCTTCTTAAAAATTGTGATTTTATGCCAGTTTCACAGACAAAGCCTCATATTGTGTTTTGTAAACTTACATTGTATTGTACTGTACTGTATTGCGGTCTTCTTTTCCAAAATGATGAAAGACTCAATTTTGAAAAATTGATATTTATGCGTGTTTTCATCATATGCTTTAATGTGTCTTTCACGCTGTCATTTTAACAGTGATTATTAGTGTTTGTCAAAACAACCTCCAAGCATTTGCTACTGTCTTTATTTTTAGTCACTGTATTAGGTGACAAATTTTATAATCAGATTATTGTAATCTCATTACATGTTATTCATTTCATTCTACCCCCTTGTGCCAAACCAGGCAGTTATTTCTAGTAATTACAGCTTCCTCATTTCAGACCTGATGGCATCTTTATTTGAGTATAATAATAGACCTAATGTCTGTCTCAAGGCCGCAATTATAAAATAATAATTTTATGACACATCTGTTATTTACCAAATACTGCACATTTCAGATCACGTCTAAACACAGAAAACACAGAGGCAAATCCATACCATGTCAAGGCAATGCAGTCATGTCTCTAGTCTTGGGCTGGAATGGTAGAGGACATTACGTAATGTTTGAGAGCTCCCTCATTATTGGATATGATACAACTAGTATGCACTCTAAAAAATTGAAACTCAAGTGAATGTGATAGCAATGTATAGATAATGCTATAGAGAGAAATGAACCGACAAATCAGATATATATGTAGACCATGTACTATTATATATATGTACTATTTCAATAATTTGAAATAAATTGCTTATTTTGCACCTTAAGTATACAATATTCTTTTATTGTCTTGACTGAGTTGAGTAGAGGTCCCTATAACAACATATACACAGAAGTGTATAAGTACAATATATA
>JAODUE010000010.1:51355-71073 GCA_027564755.1 Amblyopsis hoosieri
CAGAGCTATCCTTGGTGCTGAACTATCAGAAGACTATAGCGCTGTCTTTGGTTTTGAACAATGACAAATAGGCTGCTTTGCATATTTGTGCGCTCCTGAATGTCCCTGTGAGTGTAACAAGCATAGTGTACACACATTGTCCACCTGCCATAGGCAATACTATATTTATAATGCTCCTCGCGCTGACTTCAGACCAGATTTTTGCTGGTCAATCGCACAATCACTTTCTGCTGCCTCAAGACAGCATTGAGCCAGCAATGCGCTAGACCACACCTCATGGTTAGACCATCACACCCACCGGCGATCAAATGGGCGCAAGTGCATTTACTATTTAAACGTGGGTGCTAGACGGGAAAATGACAACTGCGTCGGTCTGAAACTAGCAAAGACACTTTTTTCCCACTTTGCGCCAGGTGTAAGATAGGGCCCCATATCTTTATTTATAAATTCCCACATAGGCAACATACAAACATACAGAGGTCTACAGGTAGTTCATGATTATGTGCGGGATTGTGTACACACTATAATCTTTTGTATGTATTCCAGCATGGCATTTTATCAGTGCTGACATTCCATCTGAACATTCTATTCCCGCTGATGTGCTAATGGAAATGTGGAAAAGACAAAAACAGTACTAAGATGGCTTAATTATCTCTCTCTCTCTCTCTCTCTCTCTCTCTCTCTCTCTCTCTCTCTCTACCTCTAGGCCATGTACACCCACACATGGGGACAGTATTTAATGGTATTTTTATTTTTTATATGTTTTTGCTTATCTGGGCTATACACACACACACACCCGGTTCACCCTGGCAGGAACTTAGAGCACAAAGCCCTTTGTTAGAGAACACAAACACAAATGCATACACACCAACCAGCCTCCCCATCAACTGCCCCACCTTTGTTTTTATTGTGTCTAGCCTAGCATGGCTTTTCTTGTTTAATTGTAGTTAGTTAGTTGGTTGGTTTTCTATTCAGTCAAGATGTGTGGTTAAGATTTTAAGAGGCTTTTGGATAGGACACTTTCCAGTACAATGCAGGCATGTCTGAGTGTATTGGCTCACCGGCGATTGCAGGGTGGGAGGTCGCGCATATGGTTGCTAAGCGATCAAAATGAGCTGTGAATCAGCGGTGAAGTAGGTGTTTTTGCTTTACCACAGAAAAAGCAATCGAAATCCAAAATTAATTCATAGATAGAAATTCAATAGCCCAACTGAACACAGTTAATATTAATAATGAGTGTACGACCCCTGGGCAGCACTGGACATGGGTACATGCTGTACTTTGCTTTGCCCAGCACAGCATCAAACAGTAATGAGATGTACAGCTTACAGCCACTTTTAGACAGGGAGGATATAACCATGTCTGCTAGGAGGGGGAGCAATACAAATATTACATACATTACCCATAGAGTGTTGCAGCTAACATGTGCATATTAACAGTGACATGACCTCTGGAGGGGCAGAGGCGAAATCTTGAAAATGGGCACTATTTTAATATAAATTATTATTTTTTTTAATTTATAAATTATATACCTTCCTTTCTTATGTACCACATTATTGTATATTACAGTGTGAAATGGTACACAAAGCTAAATTAATTTAGGTTTTTATTAACTGTCACATTTACCCCAAAATAAGGGCACCTCTGAAAACATTTTTTTTTAAGTATAATATATAAATTATATACTTTCCTTTCTTAGGAACCACATTATTGTATATTACAGTATGGAATGGTACACAAAGCCAAATTAATGTAAGTTTTTATTAACTGTCACATTTAGGGGTGGGAAAACTTTGATTCAAGGCCCAAATAGGGATTCTGAAGTTCAACAGCAGGCCGAATATGTTTGAAGCCTATTTAAAATGTGTTTGTCAAAATCTATTTGCTGGCCTGAAATGCACAGTAAATTACACAGTTATAAGTCTATAACCTAAAAAGAATTATGTACATTTGAGGTGTTTAATAGAGTGTTGTTGAAGTGCTTTAATTACCACAAAAAAAAAATCACTTAGTTTGTCTACCCTTGGCTTAAAGATATTGCACAGCACCTTAACCATGGGCAAGCCTTAAATCCTGAAAACATTTCAGGCACTGAACGCACATTCAATTCAATTCAATCTATCAAGTTTTTTTAATGTATTTATGTTTACATTTGCAAATATACATGCCAAATTATGAAAGCAGCGAGAATTAGCTAATTGTTACTATGTATAGCACAGTAAACTAGTGTATAGTTACATACTGTACATGTAATTTGATTCCTCCATGACTTGACTAACTTTCAAATAAATACACAAAATGAATTGAACTACAGCATTTTATTTATTTATGTGTATGCACTTTTATTTATAAGCCCTGAGTTTCATGGTGTATGCTTTTAAATATTTATTTCTATATTTTTATTATTTGTCTTTTTAGTACCGCCGTTTTCAGCAATCTGAATTTAGAGTTTTTATTATGGTTATGGAAATAAATAAATAATGCCTATTGGTATAATGTTAATGGTAAATAAATAGTAACATTTTAATTGGTTAATGGTCATTAACAAGCATCGACTATCGTGTCAAAATGAGGATCCCTATAGTATTGGTCACAGATACACCAGTTTATTGTTAACAGCAAACCACCATCTCTCAGTGAAGACTGGTTTAACAGAAAAAATAAACGGCTTTACAACTTCATCTTCCCTCAGCCCCAGTGTATGAAGAACACATGATCTCAGCCAGGCTATCATGGGGTCTAGTACACGCGCACACACACAAACACACATCAGGGACATCAATTATAAAGGGGATTGCAAAGATTGACAACTTATTATGTGGATCTTACTTTGGATTGGAAAAATGCTGTTCAGTGAGTGTGTGTGTGTGCGTGTGTGTGTTAGTGTGTGTGTGCATGTGTGTGTGGTAAAGTATGATGTTGAACAGCTAAAAAATGAGTCGATCACAGATAAAGACTTGGCTATGCACTTTGCGTGTGTGTGTATGTGTGTGGCTTGTAAGCTCTGCCAGTGGCCAGGATAAGGAGCCTTGTATAGTAATGATATTTGTTTGAAGATACTGCATCTGTAATGATTAAAATACCGTGTCCAATCTGCGACCATTCACTCCTAGGGCACTCACACACACACACACACACATACACACACACACACACACACACAGTCTGAGTCCTGTAGCACAGTGCTAATGATAATGATGATTGGAGAGGTTTTCTATTCTAGGCAACCTGGGACTCTGGGTTTCTGTGGTGGAACACAGCCAATTGAAAGCAGCAGCCTGTGCAAATACTTTACTCAATTGTCTGTTACTTTTGTTTTTGTTTTGTTCTTTTTTCTAAATATAATTTAGACTTTGCAGTCTGCAGGACCAAAAGATATTTACTACATTGGGATATATTTTATTCTAACCAATCCTCTTTACCAGGTCAAGGGGGGCTTTTAAAGTTCCAGAGATAATGGAGTTCTAAACAGAAGAAGTCTATATTTATTGGTGAAAGGTGTATTCCTGTTTCCCACTCCCTATGGTTTTATGTCAGGTCGATCAATCCCATACTACATCTTTAATGTGGCCCAACATAATGTTCTCATTATAATCAGAGCGATTGCATTCTGGGGATAAATGAGGGACTCTGAGAGGTAATTAGCAGAGTAATCACTCCAATTCTGATACACTGATGGAGAGGCTAGGGATCTCTCATCCACATAGAAGGAGACGACATCCTCCTATGTATTTAGGCCTACAGAGGCTACCTACATCAAAAAGTGGACAGGTGTCTAATCTGGTTTCAGACCGTCATTGACTCAAGTCATTTTCTGCAACTAACAAAATCCATGCGGTTTGCTGAAATTGCAACGAATATGAACGCTTAAAAAGCAAAGCTGTGCTGACATGACCAGCCACACGCCACCAATGTGGCAAGCAGAGCGTGTGATTAGCCACGCCTGCCGGCCATCCATCATGGTCGGTGGCGGGGACAACAGGGTCAGACCCAACTGGCCTGGCCCCGGGACGGCACTATGTCTCTACTGACCACACACACACGCACACACGTACACACACGGCCTATGCAGCTTAATGGCTCTTCCATCTCTCTCTCTTTTCTCCTATTCACACGTTTGCTCTCTCTATCTTTGTGGTCTCTCGCTTTCTATCCTCTACATGTTTACGACCTACCAATATCCCACTCTCTCTCTATGTCTCTCTCTCTCTCCCTCCCTCTCTCTCTCTCACCTGAAGCGTGTGTTGCATATGTATGAGGGATGGGGGTTGACAAAGTGCTGCCCTCAGCACAAATGCAGTCTGGACAGGAGCAACAAGAGAGTGAGAGAGCTGTGTTCACATTATGAGCACCAAACATAGCCTCATTCACCCTCTCTCACTCGCTGGATGCTCTGCATCTACATTATAGAATGGGCAAGTCATATACTACGTAACCTGACAAAGTTGTGTTCCCAAACAAGCACATGATTTACTATAGTGTTGTTAGAGCACTGCAGCGCTATTGAGGAGGGTCTCTAGCCAATGGTGAAACACTTGGTACAGGTACCTTGCTATTAAGCTAATTTGACAGGGCTTTGTGGTTTGTTGGACCCAATTACAAAGACAAATAAACATAATATAACACACGCTAATAAAACATAGCAAATCCACCAACAACATGCTGAGGGGCTGAATGCAACAAAAGTCCATGAGGTTTCCTATATCCAGACAAGTGACTAAGGAGCATTTACGTGTAAAGAAGGTGTGTGTGTGTATGTGTGCGTTAATCAGTCGCTGTGACACTTATTATTGTTACCTGATTAATGTTAATGCCAGAACACTATACAAAAAAAAAACACTTTTGCTCATTCCATATGATGAATGTTCTTTCTCTACATTACTCTATTAGCCTACAGCATTTGTCCACCAGCAGGTTAATCACAGTGATGAATAGACACATAAACATTATGCACATGGGGCCTAAACCCATCCATAGTTTAACTTGATCTTGTCAGAAAGATGACTGCTTTAATTACATGTAGGTACTCTAGCAGATGCTTTCCATCCAGAGTGACTTAATGTACAATTATAAGTAAGTATTAGCGAGCAGGCAGGGGTAGGCGTCAAGGATGGTCATTGGGTTGGCCGGACAAACCCACAACCTTTCTGCTGACAGTTGGCCGCTATAACCACTAGGCCAGTGTTCCCCAGTCCTGGTCCTATGTTTTAGATGTCTCCCTGCTCCAACACACCTGATTCTAATGAATGGTTCGTTATAATGACCAATTCATTTGAATCAGCTGTGTTGGAGCAGGGAGTCATCTAAATCATGCTGGGCTGCGGCCCTCTGGGACCAGGATTGGGGAACCCTGCACTAGACTATCCTGACCCTGCTTTATAATGACATTCAATGTCACTTTGAAAAATGACTTATTCTTGTCATTTGCACCGTATTGTTTATTTATTTATTTATTTATATATATTTTCAGAAATCAATGGTAATTTATGGCTTTTCATGGACTTGACATGCAAACAACAGAGCGATATTCACTCTGATAGACAGACAGACAGACAGACAGGCAGACTGGGGAACACAGACAAAGATAGACAGCACTAAAGGTCACCTCCGTGCCATCTCCGCCAGTGTGCATCTTCGTGCGGTTGCCAAGCAACAGGCGCATGGTGACAGGCGAGGCTCTTTTGATGTGGCCCTGCCGTGGCAGCAAGGAACTGTAGGTAGTGGCCCCTATAACCTGGCCACCCCTCACCTTGTCTTGAAACTTGAGTCCTTTAGGATTCAGCAACACGTGTGTGTGTGTGTTTGTGTGCCTATCCTGTTTGACCTTCTCTTACTCTCTTTATCTCGCTGTGACTTACTGATAATCTACAGGTATAACATTGTCTCCATTTATAGCATAACCAATAATATCTAACTCACACTGAACAATACAGTATGTACAGTATATAGCAGTGCGACCATTTCACTCGCAAATGCAACTAAGAAATCTTGCGAACATGAAGAAATATTTAGGCCCACTTTGTGCCAGTGACTTCTAGCCACTATGTCGCAGCTCAGATATGCGCAGTTGCGCATTGTTATGAAATCCCTGTGCACAATGACAATCGTGCAGCTGTTCCAATTGTGAATCTACAGCAGATCATTTATGATACAGTACAGGTCAAACCTGATAATGTAGACCTAATCATCTCTTGTTTGGCAAAAACCAAGCCATTCAGACATCATACTTAACATACAATGAAAACTAAATACTAAAGGTGAATAATTGCATAACGTTTATGCGCAACCTTAATAAATAGAATTTCAACTGTGTTCCCATATTTTTGGATGTGCTCCTGCTTTTTTTTCTGCGTTTCTAAATGTTTTAACTTAGGAGCACGTGTGGAAAAAAGATAGTGTGGAGCCCTGTCATTTAACTGACTAGAATTAAATACACTTTGCATTATTTTTCACAATAAAATAACTATTGTCAGTATGCCAAGACTAACACAACTGTTGTTACTTAGATAACACAACAAGTGAACATTAACGACAACGAAGCTCCTGCCTCAGAGTCAGCATTGACAGGTGCTGTTATTAATTTGCTCTCCAGCTGTTTAAGGTTCACTATATGAAGGATACACTTTGACGTTGACTGGAACACGACAGAAGCAAACAAGCTGCAGTTAATTTGTGCGCCGCGTCACCCAATTGATTGAATTCCATTTAAGGCATTTCAGAAAATAAGGTAGATGTGTAATATCTACCTTAGATAGTATGAGGAGGAATTGGTTTCTTTCATAAACGTGCGCGCACACACATTTGTGTGTCTGCATGCTTTCATACTAGATTTGGGCTGTGCCCGTGAACATACATGGGTGTAGACTTACTATAAGTTTGCTAGTAGTCTTTTAAAACAAAGTGAAGGGGACTCAGTGGTGCTTGCAGACACATCTTACATTTGCCAATAACTTCACTGCAAATCACAAACGCATGCACGCACGCACGCACGCACGCACGCACACACACACACACACATTAGCAGTGTGCTCCCCAAGTGTTACGACATTCTTAGGGTAGAGAGCTAAATAGAGAGCTAAATGTCCAACATGAAAGGTTCGAGATGGAACACAGAGAAAACACTGAGAAAGCTCTTGTCACTCAGGACTACCTAAATATTAGTGAAAAGATGTTTAATGAATAATACATGTTTGTTTTGGGGGTGAATTGATTTGTTCTGTGTAGGTAATTGAGTGCATTCATTTCCATAGCTGCCATGTTAGCTGCGTTGTGGCAGCAGGGTAGCCGTGGGAGTAGCATTTAGCATACATTGGCAGCCTAGCTCCTCATTCATTTATTAAGAATATATTATTTATGTAATTTAGAAGCTGTGATTGATGTGTGCGTGCATGTGTGTGTGTGTGTGCGTGTGCGTGTGTGTGAAGCACAAATGACGAAGGGGTTTTCATAAGCACTAGCAAGTCGTCCTCTCTTTGACAGCTCCTGAAATATTCTGCACTTGCAGCCAGCATACAGTAGACTACATCCAAATCTTCTGCTTCTCAGCACCGCCCCTTTTGTGTTTGGTGGGACCTGCAGCTGCACAGGCAGGAGCAGCTCGGCTGTGCCTGATTGGCTGCCCTGGGTAAGGGAGCGCTACAACAGCGATAATGCTGCTCTGATGAGCCTTCACTCACAAAGGCCTCGCAAGGCTGACAATGATGAAGGAGCAATTTTGTTTTGGTAGGTGTGGATGCTGCAGGGAGGGGTTGAGCTGTTTGATGCGTGTGCACGGATACGGTCAAATTTATTCTAATTCACACCAGCCTGTTATCATCATGCCTGCATTGTGCTGGTTTATTACTTGTGGCAAGGTGTGCACCTGGGTTGTGCAAATACGTTGTGATTGTGTTGCTAGCATGTACTGTAGAGTATGTGCCTGTGTCCTTATTAATCAGCCTGGCAGACAGATGTCGCCCTGTCAGATATGGAGCTGTCCCTATGACCGTAAATAACCGTTAATACTACACTGCCAGCATCTACATAATAGAGTGTTGCAGTGTGGTTCTGGAAGTAAATTTCCCATTCATTTTCTCCATTGACTTTTAAGCTTGGAACCAACCCAAACAGCTACGAGGTTGTGAATCAATTATATATGCTCTGGTAGAAGCCCCAATTCTGTATGATCTCAGCCTTGTTTAAAGATAAACATGATGTTTTCGAGATGTCACGGATAACTACTACAGTACCCACAATCCTACAGTGTAACAAAGACGTCTCTGATTGGTGGAGCTGCTTTTCCTCCTGATGTCATCCTGATCTCACAAGATTTATTTGGTGCTCCGGAGCCATAAGGAACTCGGGGAAGTTCGGTGCTCTCTGTTACCATGGAAATGTTTTAAACCCCGCAAAATCATGTCGGCTAGTGAGTATTGCTAGTGCTGAAAAGTATGATTGTTTATGTTAAAAGTTTAAATAATATGAAAACTATTGTAATACTATTATAATGGTATAATATGCACAATATGATAACTAATTAAGAAGAACCAAGGAAGAAAATGCATTTTCTGGGTTTTGTAATGGGTTATGGGATGTGCAGTTCCTTCACTATTACGTATATGCGTCATTATCTTTTCCTTTTTTCCATTTTGATTAAAATATTTTTGCTCCAAATCAAATTGATTATGATCACGATCATTCTCGTACTGTAGCTTGATGGCGTGGTTCCAGGCTTAAAACTCTTTAAAGGAGGATTTTATGAAAAGGCAATGGAAAAAATTAAGGGGAAATGTACTTCCGGCACCAGAGAGAGCGCCAAAAAAAGTGGGCGGTCATTGTTACGTTCTATATAAACTGCCTTTGGATCAATCCAATATTGTTGCTGCTGTGAACATGGAGTAGTTGCAGTGGTTTGTGTGGGAGGGGGTTTAGAAGACAACAACTGTCAATAAAGCAGAACAACAAAGACAAATAAATGTTCTTGAGCACAACAGAATATACAATTTTTGCCTATTAAGCAGACAATTAGAGTTCTTCGAGTATGAGTCATTGACTCTAGTTTGTTGAAACAAGAGAAGCGATCTGACAAAAACAACACTTTGATATGAAAATATGTTAATGCTGTACCACGACAAACCAATCCAAACCCACACAACAGGTGAAATGACTGAACGAGAGTCCGCTGTGTAGCTGGGTTGTGCTGAAAGTACCTGCAGTCTGCTGGTTAGTGACCTGTGACATGACACTAGAGGTCTTCACAGGTCCAAAAAATCGGACCAGATCCGAAATTTTTCACCCAACCCGATTTGCAGAAATTAAAAACGCATAAAATGAGACTTGTTCCGAACGGACCCGACAACACGACGGGTACCCGAGAAGTACCGTGGACCCTTGACCCGCTGAGTACCGAAAGAATAAAAAGAATAAACAGAACCAAACAGGTAAAACAAACACACCCCACACCACTGGACGCAGCAAACCGCAGGTGTGGGACGCTGGGAAGTGAACCACACCGCCACCGGTGAGGCAAACCAGGGAATGAGGTGCTCTGCCCGACAGCACACCTCACGTTACAACCATAAATGTTCATAACAGGGCTGCAGCCGGCCAGCAATATGGAAACAGTGGAATGGTGGAAGTGTTTTGCAAAACACTTCTGAAGATCTGAAATAGCCTAATCTTCTACAGTTTCCTCTAGTAGGCTACAGTTACAGCTGGTGTAGGCCTCCCTCCATTAGATCAGTGCTCTGCTTTACAATATGCCTACTGTTTGTGGGCTATGAAACAGTGATATTCTATCTATCAGTAGACTACTGTATTCAATGGTGAATCCTTCCCTATGTGAAGTTAGTTCCTATAAGGTTTGGTGCATTCTAGCTATGTTTAATTAATAGTCTACACTATATAATGAATAGTAAGCCTATAAGCTATATTTTTGTGTGTGTGTGTGTGTATAATAGCCTACCATTACACTGCCAATTTAGCCTACACTTTGAATTTTCATGGGTATAACTTTCAGTTAAAAAATAGTTCTGTCCTTCTAAGAGTTATGTAAGGCTGTTCTGCAGAGACATAACATGAAAACATTTGAAGATCTTGCTACTTTGTAAATAGAGTTCCTAACAGGGATAGTAACATTTTAGCCGGGCTAGTGGAAATTTTGGTCTACTAGCCCTGCACGCAGGTGAGTGTAAACCCCCAGAGGGACAGGCTTTAGACGATAGGATTTTATGTCAATACTTTAATTTCACAACAGGAAAAATAGCAGGTAGGTAGACAGGCAGGGGAGTGCCCAAAGTGTCCAATGTTGTGCACGGCACAGTGAGAGCTAATAGTAGGTGCTAACATGCTAGTTAAGTAAATGAGGATAAGACAGGAGCCTTATTAAGTTGAGTCAGTGCATAATCCAAAGATTCTAACCATGTTATAACATTTTCCAGTGCAACAAAGAGAAGTGTGAAAAGGGTCTATAGCCTACTAGTCTCAGCCTCTTCCATTAATTATCACTACGTCATATCAGCAACTCTGTGCTGAACGTCTGATACATATACCCTTGTAACATAGACAACTTTCCGGAAGTGAAGAAGTTGTCATGCATTGTACAGTAGCCTATATGATATGGGTGGAGGGCGGTCTGGGGCCCACATAATGTTTTTTCAGGAATCCTTTAGCTACTGCCCTGCATCTATGAGACACATTACATTGACATACAAACCGATATACTGTAGCCTATATTTCAAAATCATACTGTACATAAAACATGTGAAAATAAATATGAAAAAATACACTACATTTGTATTAAAATGTATATCATGAGTATAGAGTCGCTCCTCCTCTCTAATTTCAACAGAGCGTTTGATTGCACCCTTATCTGAGCATCGTCTTCAAATATTCATGGCTTTCAGCATAACTGACATCACCATGGAGGAATGTATTTTGTCATGTTATTTGCATATTTTAATTGCTGTGGAAGGACTGTGGTTTATGTTTATGTATGGTTGCTTCTGCACTGGTCAGACATTGAGATTATTGGAGACTAATGTCTGTCTGTTTCTGCATTCGACCGGGCAAGTGTTTCACTGTGAATGCACTGTATAACACTGTATAACACTGTACAACACTTTGTATAACACTGCTGAGTATACAGTGAGTCACAGGGTTCTTCTCCCAAGCAACAGGGTTTAAGTTGATTTATACGTCAGTGACATACAGTACACAGATGGTGCAGCTTCTGTAGCCTTATTCAATATGTCTGTTCAGGATTGGCACTGCATTGTCACTTATCACCTACAGTAAGTCCTGTTTAGCAATGGTTGTTACCAGTCAGGGTCTTCTACGCCTTCAGTCAAATGTTTGTTTTATGTATGTATATATTTAGTTAAAATTCTTGTTCATTTACAGTCTAACTGGAGAATATACTATTCCCTCAAAAATACATAGAATGCAATGGACAGTATAAGTCTGACTGAACACTACTTTGTGATAGATGCAATGCTTTGAATGAACGCTTTTGGACATTTTGGATCTTAATCTACCAGGTGGAAGCGATGTGATTGGCTAAGCCATCAAAATGTTTGTAATTCTCCTGGTCAAATAAATAACAACATTAGTCAAACTTCACATCGACTAGTCGAGTGTTAGCTGTTAGCTCTAGATTGTCAAACAATTCTCTGATATTTGGTACTGGATGATTTCTCCAGAATATTTTCTCCAAACTATACTGTAATAGGCTAAAAAATACACAATGTTGCCCACTTCACATTACAAATAAAAGAGCCCAGCCTATAGACAACATTAATTTACAAGGATGGCCACTAGGTGTCATCAAATTGAACAGAAATCGAACAGACCCTCAAAACAATATAGATCATGTTTAACCTGGCCTCTGACTGGGAAGGGGCCTGTGGCAAGTGACCCACATGATGGACAAAGGAGGCAGCGGACAGAGGAAATGATAGGAGGAGGAGGAGGAGGTCATGACAGGGAAAGATGGAAAGGAGGTGAGCAAGAAAAGAGCAGACAGGTGTGGATTTCTTTTCTTTTGGAAAAGCTAGGTGAGCAACCTAATGTAGCGACTGCTCCTATTAGATGCACTAGTACTTATACTGGGCCAAACCATTGCTAGTAAGTCTACTGAAGCAGATACTTCCACTGGAGGTAGTGTTTATATAGGACTTTCTTTGATTGTATATTCCACTTATTCAGGGGGACATATCCACAGCCGTACGCGCACACACACGCACACCAAATGTGTGCGATAACAGAAGCGATCGATGGAGACACCACTCCATAAAGTCCCTTGTTATAAAGCCAGACTTATCCCTTCAGAGGACACACTAAACCAATGTGTATCTCATCGGACAGTGCGCTGCACACAGTGAGCCTTCTCATCCGCTGTGGCCATGGTGACAACAAGAGCAAACACCAGGCCTAACAGGACACACTGCTACACTCGGCCCTTAAGGCTAACAGAAGCTCAGCGCTGCTACAGGCAGGGCCAACTCTGCTGGGAGCTGGCCTGCTTTCTTCCTACACCTTTTTCTCTCTCTTTTTTCTCCCCCCATCTTTCTTTTTTCAAAATTGACTCGGCGCCGCAATCCGTCGTGTGATTCTCAAGACCTTCATCAAGAACACCCCCCACCCATTCATGCTGCGATTAGATAAAGGAGTCCAGGCCCAATGCTAGGAAATGGTTTGGGTGGGGGGTAGATTGGACAGGGAGGGGATGGAAAGGCAAATAAGTGTGTGTGTGTGTGTGGCGGTGGATTTACCATTGGCAGGTCCCACCGTGACTCTTTCATACACCACTGTTTTTCTGGGTGTTATGTGTTCCGTCTAAGACACGCACGCACGCACGCACGCACCAAAGGGTCCTTTCTTTCACCGGGTGACTGGCGACGACTAAATCTGAATACTTTCACACACAGCGACAGATAATTTGGTCGTCACAGTCATGCAGAAGTAATGACAGCTTAAAGGAGGGCAGAGAGAGAGAGACAGAGAGGGACAGAGTAAGCGAGTGAGTAGTGGAACGAATCACCCAAGGCCGAGAAGCTTGTCTACACAGAGCAGTGTTTCTGAAAATTACACATCTCCTCCTAAAGTGGCCTGAAAAGGAAATATTTCTCATCTGCATTTTCTTTTTCTCTCGTGCTCTCTCCCTCTCTCTCTCTCTCTCTCTCTCTCTCTCTCTCTCTCTCTCTCTCCCTCTTTCTCTCTCCCTCTCTCTGTTGCACTGGTTTGAGAAGGCTACTGTGATAAGCAACATAAGATGTCCCTGTAGTGCATAACGTTAATGACATATTTAGGCTAGAAAGTTTGCAGATGGAGGTTAGGTTATGCGTGCTTGTGTGTGTGTGTGTGTGTGCTCGTGTGTGCTTTTGTGTGTGCTTGTGTGTGTGTCTTCGACTAAAATGTATTTTGAGTATGTCTTTGCATTTGTGTGTATATGTTATATTAATTTCACATTTTTGGTCACACATTGAGAGTTTTTGGTTGCCAGTATAGTCGCTGTTATTGTCATTTTGGCCACATGGAGCAATGCTTAACATAAGAGGTCATACTGTAGATAAGCATCGACACAATGAGTCATAAAGAAAATACATTAAACATAAATAATGCATAATGAACTACCCCCGTTTTCTTCACATCTCAACAACGGCGAAGTTAAATAGCTTATTGCAATTGTATTGCGATGCTAAGAGCATGCACACATCCAAAATCCAGATATGTTTTGTTAGTGTACTAGTGTATAAATGACATGCATGTTCATACCAGGATGGCTGGAATGACAGAATTGATGAGTCACTAACTGGAGAGAAAACTCATAGGATTCACACATTTCAATTCCTGAAAGTTAGTCAAATGTATATTATTGAAGGACTTGTTACTTTCAGTACACCACAAAACTAACAGTGCTATGATATACAGTAAAATTGCTTCTACACCTGCCAGCTCTCTCTCTCTCACATACACACACATACAGCTCTGGCAGCTGTGTAAATCTTTGACAATGATTTCACATTGGGTATACACTATTTGATCTATATCTATTCATAGAACACACACACACAAACACACACATATCCAACATGGACACAAAACACAAAGATAAAACCATGCAGATGTAATATGCGGGCTGATTCAAAAAACCTATAAAACTGTTCTACTATAAAAATGTTCTTTTCTCTGTTCTAGCTGAATAATGTACATATAAAGGCCTTCTTGTGTGTATGAGACAGGCATAGCATTTGAGATTTGGCTTTGTGTTTGCATATTCATTCAAAATAAACTGAAATGCAACTGGCAATAGAACTACAATATAGATTGTAGTTTTTGTGTGTATATGTATGCATTGTTTGTGTGTGTTTGTGTGTGTGTGTGTGCGCGTGTGTGTGTGTGTGTGTGTGTGTGTGTGTATCAGAGAGGGAGAGAGGACAGAGGAATCTTTGTAGTTTCGGCCTTTGATCGTCCCTGAGTGTGTGTGTGTGTGTGTGTGTGTGTGCGCGTGCGCGCACGTGAGGGAACAGTGCCAACCACTGATGTCTTGGCGACAGATGAAATACTGCGCCTCTATCCAGGACCCACAGAACACCACCTCTCTCTCTCTCTCTCTCTCTCTCTCTCTCTCTCTCTCTCTCTCTCTCTCTATCAAGAAGCTTTAATAGCAGGATACAGTATACTGTATATACATAATATGTGTAGCTGAAGCATTTGAAATAAAACTATATTAGAATGTAATGGTACAGTAGAAGATCCGATCATGGCTACTGGAGATTAAGGATTTGTAGAATATAGTAGGATGAAAATAGCAGTTAAATAAATGAATGGCTCATAAACATGTAAAATGCAGTATTGTACATATATGCTTTAGACCTAAAAGGACTGAAATATATTACGTTCAATATATTCTGAGTGAGATGGAGATTCAACTTGTTTATAGGTATATAATCATGGCCCCAGCTCTTTAGGGGACCTAGGCGTAGTGTACAAAAAATGTACATTTAATTCACTTCAACTTTAGGCCTAAGTTAGAAAAAAAAGAAGTGCATTGAATCTGGCCAGTGTGTGCGCGCAAGGATTATGCATACCGCTGCTGCCGACTATGTGTGGCAAAGCGTGCAGCGCAAATGATCAGATTTTTTAAAATGACTATGGAATGTTATGGGGGGCTTTTGATATCCTGGGGCCATAGGCGACCGCCTAGTTCACCTGTATATAATGAGTTATTGTTAGCTGCATGCAGTGGAGGTCACCATGTTTACCTATGAAAGATGTGTGTTTGGAGGGGTGGATGGGGGGGAGGGGGTTGTGTAGTTTGTCTTCTGGTATAGGTCACAGCGATGTTTGTTCTAGGGCGCTAATTTCTATTTCTAGGTCGGGTCAAGGTTCAGTAGAATGAAGTCTCTGCTTTTTCATTCATGTATTGAACAATGGTGAGCTCAAACTGCAACCTTGCCACTAGCCCCCCCCCCCCTTCCCCTTGCTCTTAGCAATTATCTGTGAGAGTTGAATGGCATATTGGTAAAGTACTGTATGGTGTCCCTGATGACATGATGCTGTCAGTGTTCTAATACAATTCTGTTCATGAACGCTGGTGTATGAGCTGTTCCGCCATTGACTCATGTACTAAGTCACTTTAGATGCAAGCGTCTGCTAAATTCTGTCAATGTAAATGCAAATGCCCCTCCGCTTCATTAAGCCTGTTATCTGATTCGGATGGCGTGAGCTGGACCACTAGACAGCATGCATGTAATCCTTGTGGTGGCATGCGGACACACACAGACACACAGCAGGGAATGGATTTAGCAGCCATGCTAATAAAAACGGGGCTCTCGCGTCACATCAGAATGCTCCTAGCAGTGTAAAACACCTCCAGAGCACCCTTGAAACACTGTACACAATATGTATATGGCCATTTGTGACGCAGATGTACTTGTCATAGATAATGGGTCTGATATGGCCTGTGTGTGCAACACAACAAGACTGTCTTTCTACATTATTTTCATACAATCAAAAATATGCTACAAATGCAGGAGATTTCAGAATTGTATCATTGTGTGGCATTGCTGTTAATCATATATTCATGATGATTCCTCCATTGTGTATTCTTCCTGGCATAGACACACAAACACAAACACACGCGCCTGTTTTCTCATACCCAGCAAACTCTCTCTCTCTCTCTCTCTCTCTTTGTCTCTGTCTATCAGCAGCAGCAGCAGATTTAAAGGCCAAACATGGGAACATTTGCCAGACTAGCTGATAATACATTAGAAATAAGGTCTCTATTCAGCCTGTCTCTTTCTCTCTTGCTCACCCACACCCCGCTTCCCTCACGCGTCTGGCTTCAGACCCTAAACTATAAGTAAAGTGAAAAGTGAAGTAATGGCAGTAAGGTGTATTATAGTCTGAAATATGGGAATTAAGCCACTTATGATCTGATGTGTCCTAGTATGTGAATGGAGAATCATCACCAATGTTCCACAGTACCATATCACTAATAATCAGAATAATAGTATAATAATAATAATAATAATCTTTATAAAATATTGGGAACATATTCATAAATAGCATGTGACAATGCGAAGAGAACAAATGTCAGAAAAAGTACATCAAATAGATAGATTAAAAAGAAAACTCCCCAATGGAAATGGGTCTGCATTGTATTATAGTTTATAGTCCATTTAAAGTAAATTAAACTACACATAATAAAAAATTATGATAATAGGACAAATAGTTTGTCTTTGAGAACAACATGTAACATTGTGCATTGGAATGGGTGGCCATCTTGTTCGTTGTTGAAGAATAAAGAGTGAAAGCTTCCATTTTGTATGTGTGCATGCAGGATTCCTGAGCACTGGAGACCAGTCAGCCAAGGGGAACTATGGCCTCCTGGACCAGATCCAGGCCCTGCGCTGGCTCAACGAGAACATCGGACACTTTGGCGGAGACCCCGAGAGGATTACTATCTTTGGCTCAGGTGCAGGGGCGTCCTGCGTGAACCTGCTCATACTCTCACACCACTCCGAAGGTAAAGGGGTGCACAATATATTGACTTCATATCGCAATATAACAAATGTCACAATACCATAATGAAAATGTTGCACTAAGTATGCAACTTCGGTTTATTTTATGGAGAGATGTGTCCATTGGCTGTATGGCTTAGTTGTGTTTGATTTAGACAGAATAGTAAGATGTGTGGCTGAGAGAAACAACAACACAATGGAGATTGAAGAGGAAACATTAGTGGCCAAAAATAATTATTAAGAAAATGTGTTTTTTTTATGTTATAAATCTATTTTAATAACATTTTATCTAACTTTTGTGTTTTTACTTATGATAAAAATAATCCAAATTAATAAATATTTAGGTTTTCATGAGAAATATCGCAATATGATATTTTGTCAATTTCGTTGTTGTTGTTTTTAAAAAGATTGGGCTCTCTCAAATAATCAAATTTTTAGAAGTTGGACAAATACCAGAAAACCCAGCTTCTGATTACTAATGTCTATTTGTGACATTAGTAATTTGCAATTTATCAAAACATCTGTCCAAAAAAAGGTTGGCTCGTTTTTCTGTGTAGTGTCTGTCTTCTTTTCCATTAGAGGTGCAAAACAGATTAAAGGCATTGAAGGCTTGATTGCACCCCTAGATAACCAGGTTTCTGCTGCAGCAAACTCTTTATATGTGAAACACAGATGTCCACATTGGGGAATTGCAGGAGCATGTGGGAGCTGTAGGCAGGGAATGGAGCAGTGCAAGATGCTCAATACCGGATAGTGAAAATGGAGCTTATACACAAGTTTCATAGCAAAACAGCATTTTTGTAAATGGTTATAACCACAGCAGGTTTTGGCACAGATAAAGGATTGAAGGATCAAAGGATCAAACACAGACAGGCGTTTATAGCTTGCACACAGTTGCTAACTCATCTTTTGCTCGTATTCGTTTGTTAACCGAGCATCTCACACAGCTCCTGAAGCAAAGTTATTCATGTAAGCCCAGTCCAGTCAATGGATGATAAACAACTTACCCTTAGTGCTACAGTACACTAAGAGAGAGAGAGAGAGAGAAAGAGAGAGAGAGAGAGAGAGAAAGAGAGAGAGAGGCCCCCCACAGACTCAGATACAACTGACCAGCAGCTGTAAACCTTCACCCACTCATTTGCTTTGAGCGTGCCACCATTATCCTTACCCTGCATTCACACCGCCGACCATGTTCAGCCCACAAAGAGGCAAGTTCCAATTCATTTTGAACGGACCCCAGCATTTCTCAGCGACAGCGGGCGTAGCTATGCTCAGTGACAAAGTCGCCCAGCAACTTTTCAACTTTATGCTATTTTCCAGCGAGCCGTTGGTGACGGAGTTCGACGACTACCAATGGCAGGACAGACGTTCTCTGCATCTTATTTTCGATAGCTATCTTAAAATCCCTCGCTGTTAACTCGTGCCTGTTCGCGGTCCATAGTGTTATAATAGTTTATACAATAGTTTATACTTATTATAAAATCGAAGTATACAAACATTTCCCTCCTTTTTTTGGAGGGAATGCACACTATTTGTGTGTTTGATTTGACTCATTTTACTGTAGACCTCACGCCAGTTCTGGTTGTTGCTGGCGTAAGACACGCCCACCCCGAGCTGGCGGTTTGGAGAGTCCTTGGCGACAGCTTGTCAGCGATTGAGCGATTTGCGCGTTGAATACGTCGGCAGTGTGAATGCAGTGTTTAAAGCTAGAACTACACCAAGGCGTGGACAATCGACTGGGTGTCTTCTAGGGACAGCCTAATTACCATTTCTGTCGACGCAATGCTCGAGCGAGGACACTCTTTCAGCTACCTTATGAGTCTGCGCGGACAACCCAGAGATAACAGCAAGGAGGAAGCTGCGGGACTATTACTGACAGCTAGTAAAGCGCGAACCACAACACCGACACGAAATCTAGTAGCCTAATGTTTGCATTATCAAATGTAGGCCTTTCTCTGCCTTTTGTTAATTCAAAATTAAATCAAGAGAAGACAAAGGAGTCATAGGAAACATAAACAGACACGCACGAGCCAAAATCGCAGCGGAGTAGTTCCATCTTAAGTCTGTCGCCTCTGGACAGAGTGGTCTCCACTCTCAGCTGCCAGAGGGCTCTCTGAAGATATAAAGGAATGGACTGGCCGCTATAGGGCCTGAAAAGACTGACAGAGATTAGACTGAACGTGCTAAGAGACCCATGCAGCTGTTTGAATTACCACTCTTTGTGTGTGCGTGTGTGTGTGTGTGTGTGTGTGTGCGTGTGTGTGTGCGTGCGCGCGTGTGCGTCATCATGGAACTCTCATTCCACATGGGGGTGTCTGTTAAACAAATGTGTGTCCTCTGGGCTATGTGTTGTGTCACTGCCCCCCATTAACCGTGACCCCTCCATATTGCCTTGTCTTCACATTCACCACAGATGTGTGCTAACCACCCACCCCCTCCCTTCCTATAGCCTGGTGTTTACTGACAGATGGCGCCACGCTGGCTGAGGTCACGCTATTTCCCAGCGCCCCAGTATTTAAATGAACCTGGTACCTTTGTGCAGAGTAGTAGTAGATAGATGTAGGCTAGCTAAAAGAGTAGGCTCACCATTAATAAACAGAGTAGTAGTAGATAGATGTAGACTAGCTAAAAGAGTAGGCTCACCATTAATAAACAGAGTAGTAGTAGATAGAAAAGAGTAGGCTCACCATTAATAAACACAGTAGTAGTAGATAG
>JAODUE010000010.1:71173-99734 GCA_027564755.1 Amblyopsis hoosieri
AAAGAGTAGACTCACCATTAATAAACAGAGTAGTAGTAGATAGATGTAGACTAGCTAAAAGAGTAGACTCACCATTAGTAAACAGAGTAGTAGTAGGAAGGATAGATGTAGGCTAGCTGAAAGAGTAGGCTCACCATTACTTAACAGAATCACAACACATCTAGGGGGAATTGGATGGACATGGCAGGTATTAGCAGTAATGAAATAAGAATAGAATATTGTGAGGTATAGAACATTATATAGAACATCAGATGCAATGAGGTTGCCTTATTATTAGGTTGCATAATTATTTAAAACTACAATGCTGCAATTTATAGTTGTATATGTGTGGCCCACTTGGCTTTAACGTGAGCACTACCTAGCTGTGAGTTAACCCTTGTAACCCCAACCCTCTGTCTGCCCACCCTGTTCATTCTCAAGCCCCATGTCTCTGTCTGTGTCTTTCTCTGTGTGTCGATGCCTGTCTCCACCCCATCTCCATCACCGCCCTCGTCTCCGTCCACCGTCAGTACTGCAGATGTCCCCCTCCCGGGGACACCAGGTAAGGAGTCAGGCCCCTCCCACCATCCCATTTCTCCGCCCACCTTAACGGACCACACATCTCAGTGTCATAGAAAAGGAAAGTACGTTTTCCAAACACTTTATGTAATCATTTATATAGAGTTTCAAGAAAGGAGGCAAAACAAATCAAGACATTTCAACTTATGAGTTTTCATTTTTGCAGAACTTCTTAAAGGCTTTCACTTTGTTTTAAATATATAATTATATTCTTTCTCACTCCTAGGTGGCTATAATATTAAGTTATACAGACAGAAATATTTGAGTGGGGAGAAGATGAGAAATAGAGACTTGGTCGAGACATGTGAGAAGCTAGCACTAAGCAAAGCAGTTAGCCGTTCCTGGGAGGTAATTGTGGTCAGCTGTCCTCACTCTATCTCCCTCTCTTTCCCTTCAGCTGTTTCCACTCTTCTTCTCTGTCTCTCGCCCTCCTACTCTCTCTCTCTCTCTCTCTCTCTCTCTCTCTCTCTCTCTCTCTCTCTCTCTCTCACTCTCTCTCTCATTGCTTGGTCTTGCCTCTCTCAGTCTGTCTTGCTGTCCCACCATGCCAGTGTGTTTTAGCACCGATCAGTCAGCCTTCATCTTTTCACCTCTCCTGTCTGTCCCCCTCTGCGTCTTCCCGTCCGTCTGTCTCCGTGGCGGCGCGCCTGGCTGTCTCAGAGCTACTTCCTGCCGTAATTGATTTCTCAGGGAAATGCAAGCGGCTCCGCAGCTCTGCAGCTCTGCTTAATAATTAACGGGCCAATCTTCAAGGCCGAGGAGGGGGGGGGGGAGCGCCGGAGCAAATGAAAGGGGGAGGCGAGCGAGGCAGGCTGCCCCTTGACGAGCCACTTGAGCAGTTGAAAGAGTGCAGGACAGGAGCAGGAAGGGGAAATGGCTGCGGCTACAGAAACTTGATTCTTGTGTCTCGTAATGCCCAAGATGCAGGCCAGCCATGTTGTGCCATAATCTATGAGGTCTCAAGTCTGGAGCACCATCGTGATGGGGTTGTCAAAATGTGATGTGCCGCAGACACATGCTTCAGAGTTTGCCTAGGAGTCACTGAGTGGCACTGTACCTTTGCTGACCTCTGTCATCGCGCTCTTCTATTTAGCCTGTATTTATCCAGGTACACATGTCAACACATATCAGCACAATCCAGAATACAATAGTGCTGCCATTGTTTTAATTAAAACTTTAAACAGTGGCTTGTTCTACAGTATAATCCTTCTTAAAGTCTTTGAATTAAACAAGAGCTATTCCATCCTTTAGTTTAACGGCCTTACAGATACATATAAGCCAGTGATTTGATCAACTTGTATAAAGGGATGTCTAGCCATCCGTTGCAGGTATATGTGTGACTGACATGTATCTGTGGACCGTGAAGCGCTGCGGCGCTGCGTGTCTGCGTGTCTAAGGACAATGAAGTGAAGCGTTCATAAATGTAGTCTCGTAACACTTGTGTCAGGAGATCTCTGATGAATGCAATGAATGTAGTATTGCACAGTGTGCCTTCACATTTGTCCTGGAGACGGGGACAAACAATGTGACACACGGTCCACTTGGACGTCTGCTGACACCACAGAGCACTACGTAAGAAAAGCCCATCTCCTCCTACCACAGGCCTGTTCCAGAGAGCCATTGCCCAGAGTGGCACAGCTATATCCAGCTGGTCTGTCAACTACCAGCCCCTCAAGTACACCAAGATCCTGGCCAGGAAAGTGGGCTGCACCTACACGGAGACAGCCGACCTGGTGGACTGCTTGCGGAGGAAGAACTTCCGAGAGCTGGTGGATCAAGATATCCAGCCGGCGCGCTACCACATTGCCTTTGGCCCGGTGGTGGACGGGGACGTGGTGCCTGATGACCCTGAGATCCTCATGGAACAGGTCACTAGCTGTCACTCAACTGCAGGGGCGGGGCTTAGTGTTATAGACTGACATCACCATGTTACAGAACTCCTTTCAGCTTCTTGAAGGGAAGGCAACAACTTTTAGACACATTTGATCTACATTATTTAGTCCAAAGTAATTTATGTAAAGCGGTTTAGACTTCCATATTATAATACTTGATACATGTTTCTGTACTATTCTAATCCTAGCTTTTTTCCTAAATATATAATAAGATAAGTGATCCCTTGTATTATACATTTAATGGATATAAACTCAAATATATTACGTCTTGTGAATTTTAAATAACCCTGTTAATTGTTAGCTGTACAACTGAAAAGCTGTTTAGCAGAACTGGGATTGGATTTGTACCTTATGTTGTTTAACTTGCCGTGGAAACAGAAAGTTTAAACATTTCAAGTAATGTAGGGCAACAAGGTCATCATTTACTTAATATTACTGTATTTAGTCATTTACTATTTTGTTTTACTTTGGCCATTAGCTCTAGGCACTCACATACAGTGATGCATTAGCATTAGCCCTAGGCACTCACAGTGATACATTAGCATTAGCCCTAGGCACTTACATACAGTACAGTGATACATTAGCATTAGCCCTAGGCACTCACAGTGATACATTAGCATTGGCCCTAGGCACTCACATACAGTACAGTGATACATTAGCATTAGCCCTAGGCACTCACATGCAGTGATACATTAGCATTGGCCCAAGGCACTCACATACAGTAGTGATACATTAGCATTAGCCCTAGGCACTCACATGCAGTGATACATTAGCATTGGCTCTAGGCACTCACATACAGTGAAACATTAGTATTGGCCCTAGGCACTCACATACAGTGATTACGTTTGTAATCAATATGTGCTTTTCCTCTTTACCAACAGGGGGAGTTTCTCAACTATGACATCCTGATAGGTGTGAACCAGGGAGAAGGGCTGAAGTTTGTGGATGACAGTGAGGATAACGAAGGCATCTCAGCGGCAGCGTTTGACTACACCATCTCTAACTTTGTAGACAACCTCTATGGCTTCCCCGAGGGTGAGGAATGAATGGAGCTTGCGTCCTTATGTTTCCTCACACGTCCATAAATGCAGCCTGCCATGTTAAAAGCGAATGTGTTTGGGTAATGTAATGTAGCCACGTCTTTAAAGATTCCTCATGCAAGCCAATCAACATCATCTTAAGTCACCCTTACCTCTGGTAACTCCGCCTATCTTTCTGTTGAATCACCTTGGCCACCTTCTACATGTAATCCACATGTAGCACTCTCTCTCTCTCTCCCTCTCTCTCTTTCTCTTCTCCCACGCGTGGCTGTCCAGGTAAGGACATCCTGAGGGAGACCATCAAGTTCATGTACACGGACTGGGCCGACCGTGACAACGGAGACATGCGCAGGAAGACCCTCCTGGCGCTGTTCACCGACCACCAGTGGGTGGCGCCGGCCGTGGCCACGGCCAAGCTGCACGCCGAGTTCCAGTCGCCCGTCTACTTCTACACCTTCTACCACCACTGCCAGACGGAGACACGGCCCGAGTGGGCGGACGCGGCCCACGGCGACGAGATCCCCTATGTGTTCGGGGTGCCCATGGTAGGAGCCACCGACCTCTTCCCCTGCAACTTCTCCAAGAACGACGTGATGCTCAGCGCCGTGGTCATGACCTACTGGACCAACTTCGCCAAGACAGGGTAGGTTGGAGCTGGCCTGCTGGAAGAAACACATCCAGTGGCCACGCTCCATTGGGGAGTGTCTACAGTCGTTATCTCCTACTGCGTGTAGACCTCTGGTTCATTTTGAAACATTTGGAGCAGCCTTTAACCAGCGTGTGTATCACTAGCTTTAGCACCATTTAGAAACAGACGCTTCACTTCAACATCATTGCACTTACCCACTGGTCACTAATTGGTCCGCCATCCAATTTGCTGTGCAACTGCTAAAGTGAACAGGGCCTCCAGACAATATTCTCAGTGAATACTGAACTGAGAGCAATAGTCAGGTGGAGCTAGGCTATGTTGGAGCCTCATTAGCAGAGAGAATAGAGCGAGGCAAGAGGTGCAAACATACACAGACTTCCGTGATGATCCCCTTTATGTAGACCAGAAGGCTGCATGTGTTTTCAGCACTCCATGCAAGTCAGTTGCACAATGGTTTTAATGATGTAGGGTGACACACCCTCTTAAGAGTACCTTAAGTGTTCCACTTTTACTCACATAGAGTTGCATTACATGGCTCTATCTTTGATAGTATTCTTTCTAATATCTTGTTCACGAAGACTACATTAATACATGTACACAGCTTTTTGTATCACTTGTCGTGTTGGTGAAAATCGCTGCTGTTATGTGATGACATATGACTCATGACTGACTGACACATGACTGACTCATGACTGACTCATGACTGACTGACACATGACTGACTAACTCATGACTGACACATGACTGACTGACTGACACATGACTGACACATGTCTGACTCATGACTGAATGACAGACGCACGACTGACTCATGACTGGCACATGACTGACTGGCTGACTGAATCATGACTGACTGACTCATGACTGACTCATGACTGACTGACACATGACTGACTGGCTGACTGACTCATGACTGACTGACCTACTCATGACTGACTCATGACTGACTGACACATGTCTGACACATGTCTGACTCATGACTGACTGACAGACACATGACTTCAGCACTCCATGCAAGTCAGTCATATCTTGTTCACGAAGACTATATTAATACATGTACACAGCTTTTTTTATCACTTGTCGTGTTGGTGAATATCGCTGCTGTTATGTGATGACATATGACTCATGACTGACTGACACATGACTTACTCATGACTGACTCATGACTGACTGACTCATGACTGATTGACTCATGACTGACTCATGACTCATTGACACATGACTGACTCATGACTGACTCATTACTGATTGACACATGACTGACTGACTGACTCATGACTGACTGACTCATGACTGACTCATGACTGATTGACACATGACTGACTGACTGACTCATGACTGACTGACTCATGACTGACTCATTACTGATTGACACATGTCTGACTCATGACTGACTGACAGACACATGACTGACTCATGACTGACTCATGACTGACTGACACATGTCTGACTGACTCATGACTGACTGACACATAACTGACTCTTGACTGACATGAGTGACTCATGACATCCTGCTGTGTGTTCCCGTAGGGACCCTAACCTGCCAGTCCCTCAGGACACCAAGTTCATCCACACCAAGCCCAATCGCTTCGAGGAGGTGATCTGGACCAAGTTCAACTCCAAGGACAAGCAGTACCTGCACATCGGCCTGAAGCCTCGCGTCAGGGACAACTACCGTGCCAACAAGGTGGCCTTCTGGCTGGAGCTGGTGCCTCACCTGCACACCATCCACGAGAGCCTGCTGAGCACCAGCACCACTCGGGTGCCCACGGGCTCCCTGCCCGGCACCCACCGGCCCTGGACGCGCACCATGGGGCCGCGCACCACCCGGCCGCCCTACCCCACGGCCATGGAGCCCGAGGACAGCTCGGAGCGGCCGCGCAAGGAGCTGTTCCCCGGGGACACGCGGGACTACTCCACGGAGCTGAGCGTGACGGTGGCGGTGGGCGCCTCGCTGCTCTTCCTCAACATCCTGGCGTTCGCCGCGCTCTACTACAAGCGGGACAAGCGCCACGAGATGCGGCGCCACCGGCTGTCCCCGCAGCGGGGCGGCCCGTCCAACGACCTGGCCCACAGCCAGGAGGAGGAGATCATGTCGCTGCAGATGAAGCACTCGGAGCACGACGCCCACCATGACATGGAGCCCCTGCGGCCCCACGACATCCTGCGGCCCGCCTGCCCGCCCGACTACACGCTGGCGCTGCGGCGCGCCCCCGACGACGTGCCCCTGATGACGCCCAACACCATCACCATGATCCCCAGCACCATCAGCAGCATGCAGCCCCTGCACGCCTTCAACGCCTTCCCCTCCACCGGCCACAACAACACCCTGCCCCACCCCCACTCCACCACCAGGGTATAGTAGGGAGCGGCTGCACTCAGGAGCAGCGGCGCAGGCCCGTGGATCTATGGCCGTCGTGTTGCTAGCAACGCAACCTGCAGACTGTTTCATCAGCAGGTGAACTCCGTGCGGGGAGATGTACAGCAGACACTCTTTTTAAAAGGCGTGTCTGACTGTTTAGGGAGGTGGACTGGTGCCCCCTGTATTCCATTCATGGGACAAACGCCTCTCTCTCTGTGTCTCCCATTTCTTTTTTCGTCATATCTTTTCTCTCCTCAGCGTTTAACGTGCTCCAGGCCGCCTTTTTTCTACGTTGATGTTGTATCTCGGCTCTGTTCTCTTCACTCATCCTGTGATTCGCTCTCTCTTTCAAATGATTCGTTAACGTATTGTTGGAGTGGTTTTCTTAAGGGGCAGTGACAGAGTACATACAGTGAACATTGGTATCTGATACTTTCATTCTACCAGCATTCTTGGTGCCAAGTATGTACTACTGTGTTTGATTTCTCACACGGAGAGAAAAACTCTACGATTCTAAAATATTCCTATTTACTGTCAACTAACGGATGCTGTGTGTTGTCATGACAAAGTGCCAAATCGGCCTCTTTTGTGTTTTTATTTCCTTTTGTCTTTTTTTTTTCTCCAGGCATTTGTTTTATTGTTGCTTTTTTGTGGAAAGGCTTTTTGCTGAAAATATAGTTATAGAGAAATGATATTCTACATAGTTCTATATAAATGTGTACAAAGGAGAAAGTATATAAATGGGTTTGCAGCGGGGATCTATGCATGAATTATTTTTAAAGATGAAGCCAGGCTGTCTGTCAAATCTGCACGTTTCCCTAATTCTAATCAAGTCCATTTTTCCTTGTTTTTAAATATTTACTTTGTTTTGTTTCCTCCGTGTAACAAGAACACAGCCCACCCTGAAAGTGTAACCAAACACAAAAGTTAAACATCAGGACCACACTCTACATGCTAAACAAAGTGTAATCGCACTGCAATGTGCGATTATAGCAAATACCGCTTTGTGACCATTTTTGCCAAACAGATCAAGCACTTGCAATAACCTGTGTTCTACGTGTATAATGTAAGTAGGATCATGTTCCTGCATTCAATGTTTGGGTGCTCTTAAAGTCTTAGAAAGTCCAAGTGGCATATACAGTAGGCATACAGCAAGCAGAGACTGTAATCTCATTTCAAATACCCCCTTTTCTATATATTTCTCTATTCCACGACTGTGTTTAGACATAAAAGGGAATGATGCTCACCATTTAACACACTCGTCCATTCTGGCTATTGTCTGTTCTCATGGCTACAGGAAGAGAAAGCACATTATATTTGCATTTTGGCATTTCAGTCATGGTAAAGTACCCAGTAAGGCAGGCGCTGCATGTTTAACCATCTCCGTTCTGCGCTCTACAACCACCTGTCCCGCATGCACATATTCTGTTTGATCTGTGTGTGCGTGCGTGTGTGCATGCAGAGCGTGTTTGAGTGCTCATACACGAGTAAGGCAAGCGGGTGCAGGACATCAACCCCCATGTTGCCAAACTGCCTCCATGTTCTCCCTCCCTCCGCTGAAATGAAGGGGCCCAGTGTGTCAAGTGAAATGCCCCTGCTGTGATCACTCATACAGTATCCAGACAGTCTCTGACATCAGCTCAGCTCTGCTGTTAGCCGTTAAGTGATCCTATAAAAGGGGGTTAATTGGCTAAAAGACTAGATTTGTGCCATCCAGTGTTTATTGAGTTCTAAGCACACAGACGGTTGCTGGCAGCCCTTTTAGCGCTTGAGATAGACAGAAATAAATGTTTGAAACAGGGTAATAGCGCCACAATCAACAGTCAGCATTTTATTTTTTGTTGCTGTTTTAGTCTAGGGTGAAAAATATGTAGGCCTACGGCTCAGCAATCCCTTCTAATCTGAGCATATGTAGGTCTTATGTTTAGCAAAGTATGTTGGTTAATAGCTAAATGAATCAATCCCCATCTAACTGTTTTGCCACCACAACAAAGTAGCCTACATCTAATATGTGAGAAGTTAGTATATGGTGCTGTCTTTGCTTGTGTTTAGCTTTAGCCTGTTGGATTGTTTGTTTTCTATTTTAGTACTGCCTGAAGGGGTGGCGGGGAAGGTTCAAGGAATGGGAGCGATAAACCCGGCTGCTCCGGTTCAACATTTTCTAAGTCTGCTGTAAGGAGAAATGTGCACAATGTATACCACAAGAAAACTCTGACCGTCTCGGGCCACTGTCTGTAGAGGAATGATTGTGCAAGTGGATTCAGTCGATGGATGGACTGGGAATAGACTCACAGCCTTAAATATAGAAATAGGTTACAAGAGGAGACTGACTGGACATTAGCAAACAAGGACAGTCAAAGGCACCTTGCCTTGAGTTTTGTCTGTCCTACTTGGGTCTGTATGTCTCGTCGGCTCCATATGAACTGTTTTATACACGCCTGTGAATGGCAAGGCAGTGGGAGGCTCTGGGTGGGGAACAATTATATCTCCGGTAGTGGAACATCAACAGTTTGTTTGGTCTGTCCTTTTCCTCGTCTATTTTATAAGCTTACAGCAGAGGGCGCCAAAATGACCCCTCTACCGGAAAATATGTAAAGGAATGCCACATTGGGTCAGTATAGAGAGACGGGTCACGCAAACATGTACAAGAGGAGCAAAACTGTACATTTTCAGTGTAAGAAACAAAATATTTGTAAATATTACGTTTCTTGTTTTATTTTTTGTGTTTTTTTTTTTTTTTTTTGTGAATGAACGAAATACTTAAGTTGTGACGATTATAGACAACAGGTGCAGTTTGCCAAAATGTCAGATAGCTTGAGAACTGACTTCATTACAGAATTAGGACGTTTGTCCGCTCAAAGTATTTGGCTTGTATTTGTAGCATCATGATTCCAGGCCAGTAAAAGCAGTCACCGTAGCAGAGATTAATTCTTATAGGAGAGAGGGGGCCCATATTGATACACACACTGTAACACTGCAATCATTGTTTTATCTGGCTTCATTGGGTTTTAGTGGAGTCATAATGTCATAAAAAGGGAGTCATCATTTTTTTTTTGAGTGTCTAAAAAGGGTGTTAAAGCAAGCACACCACAGGTTAAATATTTTAAAGTATTCGACAATATTCTTTGTGATATAAGTGAGCGCCTGATAAATATGTGGTTCATCAACTTGGTTAAAGCATCTTTGAAGCCAAGACAGCTACTAAATATACGATTCAGTGTCCTCTGACATGTAGCATTGTTTACATGATGTATAGTGTTTTGTCTGTACTGTGACATGACGCAGACTCATGAGGTTATGCACCACTGTATAGATGGTGAATCACCATGGTGTAACGCATGATACTAAGAGCCACACAACCTCCTGGTTATGTTAAGCACGTGTTTCCTTCTGGTTAAGGAGAGTTCATCTATGGTCTGTGAGTCAGGTGGATGCAGACATGCATTTCAAGCTCATTTTGTCAAGTAACAATCTCTTTCCTTTTCATATAGTCACTTTTGTTATTAATACTGATTGATAATGATTGAGCCTACTCCCCATAATTTACGCCTTTCCAGTTGGAGTTACATGGTGTCTACGTGTGACAGCAGTGAGACAATGACGTCATGCAATGTATTATTAGTCAAGTGTTTTGCATCCAACAGTGGTCAGAAGATAGGCAAACAGAGTATAGCATCCCTATTGTGCTGCCTACCAAGGGGGCATGAGACACTATTCACTAGTTTGGCTCTAACCACGTTTTGACTGTAGGTGGCGCCTATACACTATTGGAAAGTTTAAGATAGTTTAAAAGCAGGGACAGATGAAAACCTTTGACCCATGGCCAATGGGTCTTAGATACTTAATTACAGTTAACCACTATGAATGGAATTTTGTTATGAAAGGACTATCAGGGTTATATAATGCAGCTTTCAAATGATGCACAAAACTAAAGCAAGGTGTATTTATTTTAAAGGGTGTCAGGAATTGTCTTAAAGACTCTGTGTTTGGGAATACAGTAGGTGCACTGAAGCACACTATCTGAATATCTGAATTTAATTCACCTTGAGTTGAATACATGCTTGGACTTCAAAGCAAAGGTGCACCTGTTGTCTTGTTTTTACATTATTTGTTGGAGTTCAGAAACCCAAGACTTGAAATGACGAAAATGTTAAATAATGGAGAAAAAAAAGAAGTAAAACTATATAAATAAACAAGGTGATGATATTTCTGTTTAATTTAGAGGTTATTACACACTGTATGATGTGATTCTGAACTGGGAAACATTAAAGACATTCATAGTCTGATGGTGTCTTCATTTGCTCTCAGATCATTGATGCAATACATACATGTAAAACAGGTGCTTATAACATACATGTTATGTTATCAGTGTTATCACATCATTGAATAAGCTACAGTATCAAATTCACATTCCTAAATGGGTAAACAAGCGGTGGGCGCCACACAACAACGCACTCTCCCAGCCTTGGCAATGCATGTCTAATTTAGGGGGCGGAGCATCTGAGGGAGCACCCTGTGGCATTGATGGGAGAGGTGCTTTTGTTTTACGGAGTGAAATATCAATAGTAGCCAGGATATCTGACAGATTTGAAATTAAATGGGCTGTTACATAAAGGTGAATAGTAATGACTACATTCACAGTTCACAAAGTACTTTATTACACTTCATTATATAACGCATGCTCTGTGTGTGTGTGTGTGTGTGTGTGTGTGTGCGCGCGCGCGTCTAACAAAGCTAAAGAAACGGGTTTGTGCAAATGTCCTGTATGCGCCTACAAGATAAGATAACCCTTCAGCCAATAGAGGCAGGCGTAGCTACTGCTACTTTGCATGCAGTGTCTGTTAAAGAAGAGGTACAGAACGGTCAGTATTGTTCACCAGGTTGTTAGTGCAACACCTGTACAGTAAGTAGGCCTATGACATACCTGAGGCTAGAGAGAGTGTCTCCTGCCTGGGACATGGCGAACCGTTTCATTTTCAGGGATGTAGAGTAGATCCCTCTGTTGTGCTGAGTCATGGCGTCTCCTCCAGGTTACGTCTTGTGCGTGCTGACGGTGCTCAGGTTGGCGGACGCCAGTGTGTCCGACAGCTTTAAAGACTGTAGCCAGTTCTTCTACATGCACACGCCCCCGGTGGGATTCCGGGGAGGAAGCCTGAAGAAGATCTGCCAGCGGTACGGAGACAAGCCGCGCTATGCCACCCTGTATGATAGCAGTCACCACCTTCCCCTCTACTCAGCCTACCTCTTCAAGAAGTCCGATGGGAAAACGCGCATGGACAGCCCATGGATGTACGAGCCACAGGTATACTGAGAGACAGATGGAAACTCACTGTAGCATGTAGAGTGCTTTTATTAGCCAGAGGGGCATATCTTAGAAATACTGTAGGATCGCACATGGCCAAGCTCCATGTGCGTCTCTGAATGGATGGGGCTGTACCAGGTCAAATACAAATTATGCTATGCTGTTGCATGTTTAGACATTTCTAAAACTAGAGGTTTTAGAAATGATACGTGTGATGATCTCACACACTACCAGTGGCGTTCAGGTAATATATGAGCACTGATATATTTATACATACATTTATTTATTGAACGTCCTTGGACATCAATTCCATGTTTTTATAAAATATGTAACTGTAGTCATATGGAATTAATTTCTGACTAATTTACAATACAATTCTAAGTTACAATAATGTGTTGCATGCCATAATATATTTTTTTTTACTATACGCATTTATTTTTCTTATATTTCCATTATATATTCCTTACGTTGTGTCTCTGTATTTCTGTATTTTCATATTGGAAGCACACTTGTATGTACTTGCATGTATTCCCTTTTGAGCTGCAATTCTATATTAAAACTGCTACACAAATAAAGATTATTATTATTATTATTATGATTATTCATATTTTTATTATTATTATTATTATTATATCACAAACTGAGCATGTCTGAGAGGTGAGCCTTCAAACTTTCAATTTGAATTAACAAATGGCTACCACTTCCCACAGCTCCTGTGGCTTGGTAGGGCTTTTCTCTATAGCGGGCAGTGGAATTCACCTTGGAACAAGGCAAAGGTGTTTGTTACGTCTCCATTGTGATACCTCAACGACTCATTTGCTTTTTCCCTTACAGCTGGCGTCTGCCGACGAGAGTGGCAATATGGAAGTGCTCCCCCTGAGCGATGCCCACCCACTAATAGAGGAGAGTCAGGCAGTACTTAGAGACTACACAGACGCCATCGAGTACGAGCGTGGCCCTCTGAACCCTGACCAGCATCAGGCAGAGCCAGGCGACAAGTCATCCACCTACACGCTGACCAACGTGGTTCCTCAGATCACAGACTTCCTGGATACGTCATGGAACCCGTTCTTGGACACTGTGCGGCAACGCCTGAACAACTTCTGCCATGGGCAGTCCTTTATAGTGACAGGGGTGACTGTCTCTGGGGCAACCATAGAGCGAGATAACAAGCACCGCCTTGCAATCCCAAAATATTTATGGTTGGGATACTGTTGCCCTTGGTTTGACCGTAACTCACCATACGAGGTGAGGTTCATGTTTCCTAGCTATGGGGGCTATGCACTGAATAAACAGACTGGCCACAGTGTGGTTGAGGTACCCATAAAGACAATGGAGACCTTTCTGAAGAGCCAGACTGACAAGTCCAGTGACCTTGTTCTTTTCTACAAAGGATGTGTCCCCGAAAATAATTTCAAAAGGGGAAAGAGAACTGTGATTAAGTCAGATAGTGAAAAGAGAGTCTGAGCTTTAGTTAATTCTGGTATGGATAAACTGTTTGGAGTAAATTAAATTAACATGTGTTCTTTGAAGGTTTATTTCTTGTTGCATGAAGTGCTCCCAAATCCCAACATGTTCTGCTCTAGGGGAGGGACACTTCTCCCTCTAGAGGAGGGAGACACTTCTCCCTCCTCTAGAGGAGGGAGAAGTGTGCTTGTAATGCTGGTTTTAACCACAAAGGCAATTCTGGACACAAATCGAGGAGCAGAGTTTCTACAAACAGCTTGTGTTTTGTTTTTTATAATATTGTCTGTGGCTAATGGCTTTTATATTACAGTTAATGCAAGTAAACACAAAAAAATATATATATTTCAGTGGAATTACATCTAAAGTATATTAACCAAATTATGCTTATATTTTAACTCCATTATAGGCTATTAGTGCTCTGAACAAATAATATTTTGTCTCTTGAGAATGTAACACAATTGTCATAGCACTTCTGATTTATTTTACTGTTATCGAATATGTAGACATATGAACAACATGCCAAATGATACAATATTTTTCCCAGAATTAAAGGAATATTATCAGTTGTATTGTTGTTTTGATGGTATGTTGTTTTTAAAATGTGAATACTAAATAAACGTGTTCTAGAACATACTGTAAAACATCCCATGAGCACTTGCTATGCTGACAAGTCAGAGTACACCTCATTGTATGACCCAGCCCACATAGTGCCTTACATGTCTGCAATAACGTATTGACATAGCACGCTTGTGCTTTTGCTATAGCAGCGATCATTACTTGTGGAAACTCTTGATAACGGCAGCACTTTGAATGCCTTAGGGTTCTACTAAAGCATGTAAGATAAGGTCCCTCAGCAGTTTAATCAAGTACTACAGGTATGTCAATAAGGCTGATTGCTTTATCAATGAAGCTCACTCTCTTGTCTCTTTTGCTCATGTCATTCTCTCTCTCTTGCCTCCTCCTTTCTAACACGTAAACAAAACAACCCTCACGTTGAGCAGTGGATCTGCTGGCGGTAACATGTGGCCCCTTCCCATGGACACTGAGATAAGCCAGGACAGTGCTGGCTCACTGCTCCTTCATATTTCACCGATCCCAGTCATAACATACATGGAGTCCGCATGGCAACAGGGAGCCTGCTGTTGTCCTGTTCCTGGCTACTCTGTGCCGTGTAAAACTACAATACCCAATGTGTGGCCTTAATGGTAACACAGAGACAGCATGGTAACACAGACGGCATGGTAACACAGACGGCATGGTAACACAGAGACAGCATGGTAACACAGAGAAGGCATGGTAACACAGACGGCATGGTAACACAGAGACAGCATGGTAACACAGACGGCATGGTAACACAGAGACGGCATGAACACAGAGACAGCATGGTAACACAGACGGCATGGTAACACAGAGACAGCATGGTAACACAGAGACGGCATGGTAACGGCATGGTAACACAGAGACAGCATGGTAACACAGAGACGGCATGAACACAGACAGCATGGTAACACAGAGACGGCATGGTAACACAGAGACGGCATGGTAACACAGACAGCATGGTAAGACGGCATGGTAACACAGAGACGGCATATAACGGCATGGTAACACAGAGACGGCATGGTAACACAGAGACGGCATGAACACAGAGACGGCATGGTAACACAGAGACGGCATGGTAACGGCATGGTAACACAGAGACGGCATGGTAACACAGACAGCATGGTAAGACGGCATGGTAACACAGAGACAGCATGGTAGCACAGAGATGCCTTGCGTTAATGCCTTAGTGAAAAGAGAAACTGATTAGCAGAATCAATGATTTGATATTCCCTGTGTTTCTGAGATATTAGGTGTAAGGCATTATTACCAATAGTCACAGGTGTTAGACCTACTAACAGAGGGAGCAATTAGTTAATATGTTCAATCTATTAGTTACAGAAACCTTAATAAAGCCTATATTCAACACAACATCAGGTCTAAAGACTAAATATGAATATTATGTACTATATTATAAATTAAGTAATTAGTCATGCATGATAACATCATTATGACAAGAAATTAATAATGTCACTGTACTGTAGGTGTTACTCCCACAGTTAGCACAGCAACTATGATCTCAATTAATACAAAACAATGTAGGCTAATGGTTAAAAGAGCCGCCAACTTTTTTCTTTTGTCCCGGTAATAAGAAAACACCTGATAACAAAAAGGCTAATATTAGAACCCCTATTTACCATAAATTAACCATCAGTTAGAGGGCTGTAACATCCACAGAGGGTGGACCTATGCTGGCAAATGGTTTTGCATATTAAGTGCTGATTAGAGAGCCATGGGTGAACACTGCTACAGTGCAGTTGGTAGCAAAGCATTTAAGCCGGCACATGTAGAACCGCATGAAATACATAGAAGAACAAGAACTGCTGTGGAAGACGTTTAGTTCTACTTTACAGTCTCCCGTCTTTATTTAGCACTTGACATAAACTGTGGATTTGACAGCTTGTTTAGCTGAACTTCTGCATTCATCTGAACCATGGCATTGTGGGTACAGGTCACTATCCTGATGGTAACCACAGTAACAGTAAGGGTAAGGGGGACAGTTCAGAAGGAGTTATCTCCGGAGTGTAGAGAATTCCTGTATATGGGAACCCCGCCATCAGGATTGGAGCACCACTCTCTCAAGACCATCTGCCAACATTACAACAAGAAGCCACGCTACGTGACTCTGTACAACACCATGGACCACATACCTGTCTACTCAGCCTACACCTTCAAACGCTCCGATGGGGAGAGGCGGATAGATGTGCCATGGATGTATGAACCACAGGTAAAACAGATACTCAGAAGTATGCAACTGTGCTCTACTGCAAGAGCCTGTAATATTCCTTTATTACTCTAAGCAAACATTTACATTTTTGTTTTATAGCTTTTCTCACAGTGGCTGAATTATCCTCTGTACATAAACCCCATCAATTCCTGATCTCCCCACTATAAATCCAAGGGGTCATGTGTTAGGGGTCTCTGGGGAAACCATTTCTAATAGCAAGTTATTGTTTTTCCTACAAGGAGTGATCCTAGGTGAATATTAGGCTACAGATAGTGTCACGTCATGCGTATAATCTCATGTCATTATAACATGGCGTCTTTCTCCAACAGCTATCCACCTCCTCTGATACAGGCGAGATGCAACCCTTTCCCCGCGGCTACATGCACATGAATTTTGAAGATTCCCAGGCCATCCTTGATGATTATGCAAATGCCATCCTCTACGAGCGTGGCGCACTAAACCCAGACGAACACCAGGCTAATCCCGACGACAAGGCCTCCACCTATACGATGACCAATGTTGTGCCTCAAGTGCGAGAGTTCAGCAAGGGGACGTGGAAGAAACAGCAGCACGTCATCCGCAAGCGGCTGAACAACTACTGCCGCGGAACAGCTTACGTGGTCACGGGCGTGGTCACTTCAGGGAGAATGATCCGCCGGCAGAACATCAACCGTGTGGCGGTGCCCAGTTACATCTGGTCAGCCTACTGCTGCTCTAACTTTGACCACAATGCACCTTACGATGAGCGCTACAAGTTCCCAGCCTATGCTCACTATGGCCTAAATGAGAAAGAAAGTAACGAGGTGGTCGAAGTCTCGATTCAGAAGTTGGGGGAGTTCCTTAAGAAGACCACATTCGTGGACAAGAACTTTCAGATCTTTGTTGAGGACTGTGTGCCGCCATCATCCAGTTAAACAAATTAGGGGAAACTATTTCAGCATCTGTCTGTTTGCTATTTGTATTGTCATCAATTAAATAACTGCAGTCAGCACACCTTCACTGGGGGTTGAACACAATAAATTAAAAACATTACATTATTTGCATTCTTTATAGTAACATTAACATTATTTTGTATTGAAACTGAGCACCAGTGATACTATTAGTAGAAGTCATAAGATTGACTAACGAATTTGAAAAGAATGTAACTGTATTTGGTGCTAACTGAATCTGTGTTCAAGTGTTGCCTGCTTAATAAAGTTGAACAATGCACCATCAAACTTTCTTAAACTAATCTTTTTTCTGTGGTTTTAAATTATGATGGAAAGTTTAGTTGCTGCCCTCACACAAGGGCAGCAAGTTATTTAAAAAAACATGTTCACGTTGTCTCTTAAATATAGGGAAATATTCCTAATTCCTAACTTAATATAGCCTATTTGAAAAATATAAATATTTGCATTTCAGGAGAAATAATTTTACTTAACTAATTAGTAGTTATTTGACTAAGTAAGTAAGTAAGTAAGTAAGTAAGTAATTTTTATTTATATAGCACATTTTCACAGACAAAAAGTCACAAAGTGCTTTACAGTCAAGCCAATGAAATAACCAACAATGAAAAAACACATAATACAGTAAAAAGCATAAAACATAAGCCTAATTAGAGAGTATACATATTTGTACCAGCTTCCTACAGTAAGCATATGGAGGTTGAAAAAAGGTAGTTCCTGGTTTATAGAGTATATTTCTATACTGTTCGGTATATATGCATTTAGATTTGTCCAACATTTTACAGCAAGCCAATTGGCATTGGTGTAATAAGTCACTGTTCTGGCTTCAATAAGACACACTATAAACATGAAAATTCAAACCATTCTTTCTTTATACAGTATTGGATCTTTCCACGTCTCGTTGTCTCTGTCCCTAGAAGACTTTCTTTTAAATATATAATGCATTTCATAGGCACAGAACCTAGCCTTAGCCCAACAAAGCATTAGGTATAACCCATGATTGCTCCCATTTTCATAGTAAGAGAGAATAGAGAGAGGTATTCAGACGTGCTCCATGCTTGTCTATCAACAGTTATCTCACATTGCACTCACACAGATAACATTCAGTGCTTTTGAATGCACACTACTAAACGCAAAGAACTTTGAATATATGAAAAAGACTCCACGTGAGGCCAATGAGTTAGAAGGGCAGACAGTATGAGGATGAAACAACTGCGTTCCATAGAGGTGGAACATATTCTTTAGTGTGTACTGTAGATGTGTGACAGGGATTGCAAACTATTCAACACGCACGCACCAGGGATAATAAAGTCTCGAGCTCCGACCGTTCTTAAATACCGTGAGATCGTGGGAAAACTGATGATGCCCACAGGAGACTACAGTGTGGCGGTAACCTTGGTGATGTGCATGCTGCTAGAGGGCACGCTGGCAGGGGTGGTGGGCGACTTCAACCATGTGGAGCGCTGTAAGGACTCTCTGTATATGGGCACCTCACCACGAGGCTACCTCAGCACCTCTCTGAAGAAGATATGCCAGCGCTACGAAGACAAGCCTCGCTACGTCACCCTCTACGACCCACACAAGCACGTACCCATCTACTCAGCATACATCTTCAAGAAGTCCGACGGAGAGAAGAAAGTGGACTTTCCTTGGATGTTTGAGCCTCAGGTCAGATGTTATGTGGTTGTAACAGTTTAGTAAAAATATATGACTGCGGTCAGCATATATTATGTCCTATTATATCCATGTGTAAGAAGCTCAGATGCATTATGCATTGTTATAAGGAAACATATTATTTACTCCCCGCCCTCAAGGCTGAGGGAGATATTACTGCTACTCTCTGCAAAAAGCAGCTTGAGATAAGCTTCATACTCTGTAAATGGGTGTAGAAAGATATAATATTTGTGTAGCCACTGTGTTTATGCAAATCGTAATGTTTACTACCACATTTTGTCAACGCCGGTTAATTACTCATTTGTACAACTGAATTATATTCCTCTGAGAGCGAGTGGATGTAATTCTTGATGAAAAAAAAGTATATGATTTATTGTGACCACGAGAAGAATGCAGTCATATTTAAAGTGTCTTTGTTTCTCCAGCTGGCCTCAGATAAAGCCAGTAGCAACATGGAGCCTTTTCCACAGTCTCACATGCACATGAACTTCGAGGACAGCCAGGCAGTTCTGGAGGACTATGCTGACGTGGTTCAGTATGAACGTGGTCACCTAAACCCAGATGAGCACCAGGCCGACCCACTTGACAAGGCGTCCACCTACACCCTGACCAATGTGGTGCCTCAATTCAGAGAGTTCAACACCGGCCCCTGGGCTGAACACACAGAGCTTATTCGAAAACGCCTCAACAACTACTGCAGAAGCAAGGCTTTTATCGTCTCCGGGGTGACGACCTCTGGAAACATGATTAGGAGGGATAACGTGGATCGCGTTGCTATTCCAGAGTACATGTGGTCCGCGTACTGCTGTACGGAGTTTGACTCTAATGCACCGTACTTTGTGAGGTACAAGTTCCCTGTGTTCGGAGCATATGGGCTTAATGACCGGGTCAACAACCACATGGTAGAGGTGCCCATCAAGAATCTGGAGAAGTTCCTCAAGGGTAGGATGAATGTGGACAAGAACTTCCAGATCTTCTACAATGATTGTGTACCAGATATTTGAGATAGTGTTGCCATTTTAGTTTTGTCTCTGTATCACTCCTGGTTTAACATTGAGATGGAATTACTTCAGATATTTTAAACATAATTTTAGAAAGTCTTCTAAAAACTTCTTGCAATTTAGATAGCTCATTATAATTTTAACTTGTAATTCAGCATTGGAAATATTTCAATAAAATCTATCTCACTGAGATCAATATAGTATGCATAGCCTGATTATCTAAATGTGTTGCGATGGTAAAAAGTGAATTAAATTGAATTATTTGTGGTCTAATAAAATATCAAAAGTTAACTTAATTCAACGTTTTGAATTAGCAAGCATGACGGGTGGACAATTCTTACACAAATGATTTAATCCACAAGATGGCAGTGTTGCATCATATTAGTTATACAGTATTTTGTATTTTATTTATTTTACATATCATAGGCTAATAGTAATACAAACAATACCACATTTTGTCAATTTTTCACAAGATGGACATGTGGATTTAGAACAGAAATGTTACTAATTTATGCTATATCAAATTCAAGTCAAAGCATATTGTCCATAACATTAATTACACCCATGTGGGTTAGTTTGTGGTAGACATAGGTTGTAAAATGAACACTGATCCAAAGAGGATACTCTCTTCCAAGCCACCCATCCTTGCCTTTGCAACTCCTCCTTTTCCAGTGGGCATCCGTAATAGTGAGGGTCAACGACAAGCAAATAGCTTCCATTATCTCCTGTGCACACGCCCAGAATCCCTTTAGAGGAATTATCCCTGTCACCTCCCATCATGACGGGAGAACAATGTTTCTGAAAGTGCTGGTGGAGTTCTTTTACTGCCACCTTCTCCAGCTCTTCCCCTCCACCCCGTACGTGTATCACCTTACATGGAACACCGTAGAAGTAGTCGAGGACCAGGGAGGCTTCAAATGTCCCGATCCACTCCCTAGAGGGTGAGAACGATCCTGGTTTATCACCTATTGAGACCATGGATTGCTGAATATCTCGAAGACTTGGTGGGGGCTTGCACCTGTGGCTCTTGTTGGACGACCAGTTGCAGTACAGCCAAGAAGCGATTGTCTGAATGGTGCGATACCCACAGCCCCATCCTCTATCATCCTGCCCATCACAGCCATAATGGAAGTAAAAATACTCTCCATTTATCACGGAACATTCTGCAAATTGTGTTAGTGGATTCGGAAGTCCAGAGTGAACACTCTTTATTAAATCTGTTACAGTCCAGTTGGTTTTGTTCGTCATTCTTTTAATATTGACGTCTCCTACACTTGTCCCTCCCCAGTCAATTTCGTCGGTTAATTTAGCTGCTTCCTGAATCTTCCCGAGGAAATTATCCATTAATTCGGTGGAATATTTTTAAGATAAATGTGTTGATGTAACGCTGTTTTGTGTCCGTCTCAAAACTTATGTTAGCGCTTTAGTTCCGCGAATAATGGTCGCCACTTGCCCAGGTAGGGTTACGGTATCCTAAAGCCAAGGGTGTCTTGATAAAACATTTGCGTTTTATTGTAACTTATTCCCGCTAAAGATAGGCTATTTAAACTGTTATAATTGAATGTATTTATTATAATGACCACAGAGCAGGTGAAACAATGATATGCCTATAGGTAAATGCACGTTATGACTGATCCAGATAAAACACGGTACGCGGCAATCAGCTTTTGGCAAGACAGCGGTACACAGGTGTGTGAATCTGTTCTGCTTAGTATTATCATGTGGATGGGATTTCTATGTATGCACAGTGTCATTTTTCTAATTCATGTGGTGGTTGGCCGCGAAATTAATGGTCTTGAAATAAAATGTGAAGAATTAATAATGCGCATAAAGGTGAAACGGGAGTTTATCGAGAAGAGGCGCATCCCGTTTGCGCACAACCATATTTTACTTGGAAATAATTTGACACACTGTCGACCTGTTTTAGAGAGTCCTTTTTCTGAATCTGAAATGTTAATGCACGTTGGACTACAAGACTGTGGAACCCAATCTAGAGTAAGAACTGTGCTTTGCTATTTTAAAAATGTAGGCTATTAAGGCTTAAATTGTTAATTAACTTACATTTAAACTTGCATTTTCTTCACACAATTGTTAACATTTAGGTTAATGGGGATTGGCTTATCTATCACAATCAGCTGGTGTTGTTGCCTGCTGTGATCCCTATCACTAAAGGTGGCTTTATAGTCAAAAGACCATCAACTGTCATACCTGTTGAGTGCCATTATAAGAGGTGAGGTAGCCTACATGGATTGCAATATAACTTATTGAATATCTTTAGAAAAATATTCTTTAGGTCTTATTATATAAGATGCTTAGATGGCCAAATTGATTGCTATGCTATGATTTACTAATATCTGTTATTTTGACGTTAATTGTCTTTCTCACCACAGAAAGCAGACTGTGAACGGAGATCCGTTAACCCCAACATGGCTGCCCATGAGCTCTACTCTCCGTGCCTATGGCCTGTTGCATTTTAACCTTCACACCATGTCAGGTCAAAACTAGCACAGGACTGTTTCTACAATGTATCGTGTACACCTATATGCAAGAATATGTCAGTTAAGAATTGGCAGCCTAGTAGACTAATGTTAATTTGTCAGTAATGATTTCACATTGAGAAATGTATTTACTTTTTAATTTATGGAATTACCTACCATAAGTATAAGTAGCATAATCAAAGTGTATAACAGACATGCATTAGACATGTCATAGTGCAGAGGTGCTTGTTTACATATTCAATTTGGCCTGTCACAGATGATTGGATTTCTCCACGTAGTTCTTCAGTGTACCAGCAGGGGGAGACAGTGTATCTTCAGGCCAGTGTTGAGGGCCCCCTGCACACTCCTCTGAGGATCTATGTTGACTACTGTGTTGCCACACTGAAGTCTGACCCACTGTCCTTACCCAGTTACCGGTTCATCACTAGCCATGGGTCAGTCACGCCTGAGGCTTTTTATACATTTCAGTCAACTCCATATTTTCATATTGTCACAAATGGGAAAGTAGCTACAACATTTTGTTAAACTACTGAATATTTTCAAGTCAAAATATTATCTGGTGTTTGTCCACTAACCTTGTTGTTAAATAATGTGTTTCTCTGGGCTCTTGTGTTCTAGATGTCTTGTGGACAGTGTTTTTCCCGAATCATCCTCAGTGTTCTTTCCCAGGGAGAAAGACAGCAGGTTGCGCTTCAGTTTTCAAGCCTTCCGCTTCCAACAGGACACCGGGGAACAGGTAACGGTCCAACTATCAGAAAAGAATCACATTTCAGTAATAGTGCTGTAAGTCAATCATATTGCAGCGTCCAGCATTTCCAGAATGTTTTTGTTGAATTGGTCTTTGTACATTTTGACCTGTAATGTATTTTTGATCATTGTTGTTCCAGATGTTTATCACGTGTAACATGAGGGCCACTCTTAAACAAAATCCGCCTGACCATGCAACCAAGGCATGCTATTTTAATAGCACTACATTCAGGTTAGACTGTGTGGAATCCTCATACTGCATAATAACAGTGTATATTCAGCTGTCAAAGCTCAGAGTCCAAAACTATTTAGGGCGCTAGACTGAAAATTTGAAGTGTATGCAACTGAAGGTTAAGGTTATGCATTATATCTGGTTAATTCTGACATAATATATGTATTAAGATGCATCTTCTGGAGGAAAATGCCACAATTAGACTGTTCACTGGTTTATTTCCAATGCTGTCTGACAGATGAATATCTGCTGCCATATTATAATAATAATAATAATAATAATAATAGTTGTTTTAGCTTCCATTGTTCTCTGGTGAATGTATAGTTAAAGCCTTGATGACTCATTATAGCATGCCAACTCTAAGGAGGTATATTATGTCCAGATGGCATGTCGTAGAGGGAGACTGTGCTCTGTGCAAGTGTTGTCACTCTCAAGATTGCTTGGGGCAAAATGGCACTATTCAAGGTCAGTATTGACATACCCGTAGATCCCTATAATCCCAATATTGTAGCTGGGCTAATGATGCCTAACGTACAACTCTAGTGACTGCTTGTCTATGCTAATATGTGTATAAAGTATATTACCATTATCAGTCTTGTGAAATCCTTATCCCATTCTCAGATAAAAAGCATGAGTCACATGCAACAGTTGGCCCGATTCACCTCCAGCCCCGCTCCTACTGGACAGGTCAACTAACAGTCGGTCACTAAAGCAGAATTAGGTGGGTGCAAGGTCATCCTGCTATACACATTAATACCAAGGTAACATAAAGTCACTCAGATAAGATGGGCATTTTGTTTATTTAACAGGATTAATCACTGAAAATCATTAGGAGCTGTGGTTCTACTATTGACTGTCGTTGCTTTAAAAGCTACCCAAAACCTAACTTAATTGTGCATAAATGACAAATCTATGGCACATAATTTATTATAGAAATTCCAGACAGGGCCTCAACTGCACCAGTGTTTGCTAATGTTTCTGTGTTAAAACAGTAAGAAGAGGTTGAGAGAGGACATTCCTGAAGCTGCTTCTTTAATGTTTTTCACAGGACAGTTTCATTTGCAGATGCATTGTAGTCCATATGGACATGATATCAAATAAATGTCATTAGTGCGAACAATGAGCATCACGTTTTTATTGTTGCATGTTTGGGAAGTGTCAACTTCATTTTCAGCATGATAAGGCATATTGCTGTCAGGATTTCATCCCCATGTTTAATGTCAGAACCAAACACTATGAATGGTGGGTCTGCAGGAATGTGAAAGCTTGTGATAATACTCTCATGCACCAAGGCTCATTGATGTATGCCTAACACATGAGTCTCTACCGCAGGGGTGGGGAATCCTGGTCCTGGAGGGCCACCGTGCTGAATGTTTTAGATGTCTCCCTGCTCCAACACACCTGATTCATCAGGTTTCTAATGACCCATTTATTTGAACAAGGTGTGTTGGAGCAGGGAGACATCTAAAGCATGCAGGGCAGCAGCCTTGCAGGACCTGGATTCCCCACCACTGCTCTACCAGCTGTCTCCTGTTGTCTTCTGATGTACCACAAGAGGGCACAGGCATTTTTCAGGGTAGTGTTTCCAAAATACTACTGATTACAGGGTGGAAGTGGCCCAAACCTGACACACATACACCTTTGACATGTTATAGTCTACCAGATGACTGATTTGATTGTCCTCTGGTCATTTTATTTTTTAATTTTTTTATTTAACCAGGCAAACTCACACATTTTTATAACAGAATATAAAAATGTTGGACCAAATGTTTCATTGTGACGTTTAATGTGAGATGCTTGTGATAGTGCATCTTGCAATTTGAAAACATACATGGAAAGATATTCTGCTACATTCTTACCTTCTATTCAAAGAATGGTATACGTCATCTGAACATCTCACAAAATAGTCAGGTGTTGCTACACAGCCATGTGGGAACACAACGTGGTGCAGACCGCATCACACAACACTATCCTGGCCTTGGTAATAATTTCCAATGTGGGGGGCGGAGCTTTTGAGGGAGCACTCTGGCATTGAAGGGAGGGGTGTTTTTGTTTCGATCGAGTTCAACAATCTTTCTCCATAATGACTTTAAGCGAACCTTAAAGTTTACAGTTATCTTGGTCCCATGGATATTTCCCTGCAACAGATGTTTCCAGTCATTGCACAGTAGCTATACTGTGTGCATGCATCACCACACATCATTGTATTTCTGCACAAGCATGGGGCCGAAGAACCCGTTTCATCTCATGGTAATGATCCTTTTTCACGTCAAGGCAACCGGCTGAGTGGGCGAAAAACGATGGCCAAAAAAATTTTCCAAGCACTTTATGCTAACAATGTTAGTTTTCCATATGCCATCATGGTGGTATGATAGATTTTAGGGATCTTATCCTTTGTCTACCTTGTGAACAGTTTGAATCTGTGATGATAAAATGATTTGCAGCTCGTCTCCACATAGTTTGTCCTATTAGTAAATCTCAATATTTAAATTTGTTAAAAAAAATCACATAATAAAAAAGTAGTAAATATATTTATTTAATGAACAATCATGATTTTGATAGTTATAGTCGCTGTTTGACAACACCAACAATGTCTCCAAATAATGTGTAGTTTGCACGGTAATGCCAGGTCTAGTAAAACACCAAAATCCAAACACAGGAACAAGCGTCGACTACAGTTGAACATGTGCTATTGCAATTGCTTTATATGATTGTCTCAACTGATACTGTGTATGGTGATATAGTTTTATTTACTGAATCAATTGAAAACACCTTGTACACAATCTGTTTACCTTGTTGTGTTTGCTGTTCCTACTGTTTGATTCTAGTGCTTGGTTAAACTTTAAACAATGGGGTCCGGGAATAAAAGAGTCCTGAAATATCTGACTTCTAGCCAGTACAGCCAAGCCAGAAATAGCACCACGGATAGCCTGTAGAGGAAAAGCAGAGTGTGAGCTAGATATATACTGTAGGGAGCCCACTTGGTTAAGAGGTGAGGCCTTGGGATTCCATTGCCAAGGAATACCACACAAATCATCTTGTGCTACAAACCATTTTGATAGTGTTTCCGGGCCTTGACATTAACACCCTATATGTGTGTGGTAATGGAACCACAGTAGCGCACGTCTGTCAAACTGGGATGACCCCGGCGGAGGCCAGCAACAATAAGTTCCGGCCGAGCCAGCGGCCACTGTGTCCTGCCTCGGCTCCTGGAGTCACTCTTGGCCGGTCCTCTCCATTCTTTTATGTCAGCTTCCTGTCCTGTGTGGCGCGCCATCGGGGCACACCTACTGTAGCTTGGATACGCTCCCAAACGCCGGAATGAGACATTTCAACACAAACACACACGTTTTCCCCAAGGCAGTGCACTTTCACTGCACTCTGTTTACTATGACGTGAACTCTGACTGGCTATTGCATCCCTGCCTCCTTGATGTCTTTGTTTATTAGATGTCGGACATGGCGTAGGGGAGGCTGAGCGAGCGGGAGGGATGTGTGACTCCTGGGCTCGCCCACTCTCTTTATTTAACCGCACACGCACACACACACGCAGTTGTACCAGTCCTAAAGTCATCAGCTATGTCCAAATCCGAACAAGGAGTCACTGTGACTGGACCTCCCCCCTACACACACACACACACACACACACACACACACACAGTGTCACCTCCCACCCCCTGGGCTGGAGGGGATGCATGGCTCTCAGCACGTACCTTGTGTCTGTGTGTCTCTCTCTCTCTCTCACTGTCTCTCGGCCTCTCTCTCTCTTTCACATATGTTGACTCAGACATGAGCAAACAGACTTGGGGGCGTTCGGCAAACACTAACGATCTGTCAGTGTGGTTTAACAAACGTGAGCGCGTACAACTGGAGCCGCCTATTATAAAACACATTCCTCTCCAAAGTACTGGAACAGCAAGGCCAAGATAGTTTTTGTTTGCTAAACAAAGACAATATTGTTTGAGATCTAAATATGTACAGCATTAATTTTGTTGTATGTTCACCTAGATGTGTTAACAACTTAGCACCTTTAGCAATAGACCACCCAGTGTTTAGGTTAGCAAATGTACTGGAGCAAAGACTATATAAGTAAAGGAAGTAAATAACACTTTTCGATAGCACATTTGATGCTTGGAATAACTGCATCAAACCTGCTTACATTGCATTCTTCTATCCAGGTTTTAACTGCAGCCTATCAATTGTTTTCTTCGGGATGTGTCTCTGCAGGAGGTGACATGCATGCTCAGTTAAGTTAAGGTCTAGTGATTGACTTGGACAGTCTAAAAACGTTTCTCCTTGGTGTTCAGTGTTGCGTTGTGCCATTACTTTGCTGATGATGAAATTCCTCCTAATGACTTTGGATGCATTTCTTCTTCATAAGTTGGCAGAACAAGTGTTTTCGTGGGTTCATCTGGCAGCTATCATCATGTGTTGCATTATTACTAAATATTAATGAGCCCACTCACAAGCAGCATGCAAGCACAAGCCATTCACTGATCTTCACAGGTGAGCTTATATGTTTCATCAAGAGCATCACTTCTTTCCTTCACGTGGAAACTGGAATACAGAGATGATGATATTAATTTTGGTCTCTTCAGTCAAAAATATATTTTGTCATCTCTGTACTTGTTTGCCAATTGTAATCTCACCTTCCTAATCTAGTAGTTTGCATATTGTGGTATAGCCTCTAAATTGCTGGTCTCTACATATTCAAACAGTTGATGGATATTTCTTAGAGTACATTCCAATCCAATTTGCTGTAAAAGCTAAATGCATTTACAATGACTCAAGAATAGACATTTACAACAGTTCATTGTTGAAGCAATCAACCTAAAGGACGCACCAGGGCAACAAATAAGATATGTCAGTCACACATTCCAATACATTTGGTCACCTATAAATGGATTGGTTTGATACCAAATGTGCTTTCTACGTTCTTTAACACATCTGGAGTAAAATACCAGGGAATAAACGCTGATATTCTAATTTGGCGTCTTTGTCACATGTGCATCTTTTGATCTCAAACTCCTGTTAATCCAAAACAATGCAATTCGCCTTGCTGTTCCAAAACCTTTAGAGGGAACTCTGTGTTAGAGAGGTATGAGTTTCAGAGATCAAATCATACCTATTTAGACAGAGCCTAACAACTGCAGTGAACTTCTAATGGAAGATATTGACAATGAATGTAATTCCCACATGTACATTGAAAATAGAAAAGAAAACAAATACTATTTTATACATCAACTGAAGGAATTAGAATAATTAGAATGGGTGTATTCACTTTTGTTGCCAGCAGTTTAGACATTAATGGCTGTGTTGTGTTATTTTGAGGGGACAGCAAATTTACACTGTTCTACAAGCTGTACAATCAC
>JAODUE010000010.1:118240-129391 GCA_027564755.1 Amblyopsis hoosieri
TATATATATATACAGCATCTTAATGTGCAAGTGCGCAGGTTGATGCATGAAATGTTAGCATATTGTGTTACTTCATTGTTGCAATTTGATGACGAGTTTTTGTTAATGAAAAATATATATGAATATATACCTTTTATATACAAAGTTAAAAAGTATTTGGACTAAGATTATGAGCACTTGGGGCTGCTATTTTTGTTGTCTTTTATTTTACTTTTTTTTTTTTTTGTATTTGTTTCATTACCGCCATGTGAAGTGTTTGTATTATTTCTTTCTTAAGAAAATATTGAATGTATTCCAAAAAAAGACAAGAAATCCGTGCTGACAGATTTTTTTTTTCCTCAAAATATTTCAAAAATGGAAACAAAAAAGGCTTCAGAGACATGCATTTAGCAAGTGATTTTTTTTATTTTATACACAGAATATATCTCAAATGGATACAGTTGAACACACTGCCTCTACAATCCTGGTCGTACAAACTGACTATGAAAAGACTCTTTCTATTCCATACTGGAGCTTTTTGGTTGTTTACAAACCGCACGGATTTCTGTGGGTGCAGTTTTTGTTTTCTAGTTTTGATTTGTTTTCCCTTGCATGGGTGGGGTTTGCAAGTGCTCTTCTGCCACATGGACACCAGGTGGCAGTGGTTATTGAGGAAGGGGGCTAGCATCGCAGCAACAGACAATATCACACTATCGGACCTTTCGCCTTGCTGTGAATCTTGGGACTAGGATGATCAACATGGAGGCAGAGGAGTAAAAGCAGAATGTGTCTTTTCATTTTGCGGTGCTGAGAAGCTGGTGTGGGTACATCATTGTTTGTGCGTTTGCCCTCATCTCGTGAGCACCCAGACCCTGCCCTCACCAACTCTCCTATGCACTTTTGTTCATTCAAGCTGTGAGGTAATGTTTGTAGGGATGGGAGCACAATTTACAACAGGAGGATTGCGACGATTTACGACAGTCGCCGATATTCCCAAAACTGAAATGAGACTTCTTCCACCTCCTGTACATAACCATATTTTTGTATTACCTTACAGAGGATAAAAAAAGACTAGTTGAAGGATGAAGGAAAATTTACAAGAATTTATTACATGGAGTGAATGTTCTTCAAGAATACCAAACTTTTTTGACTATAGTTGGTGATAAATATACTTTTGGTGGGTTTCTCTTAGCTTGCCAGTGACCCTGCTGTTAACAGGGTTCAGAGAGAGAGCCACACTGGACTGAAATTTGGGACATTCTGCAGTGATTCCAAGACTGACTGATAAATATTTCTCTAAATGGATACTGCAGTGGCCACGTCCTGAGTGTTTGATCAGTGGTCAAACAAGGCAGACGGGAGATGCGTGGTGGTTGCTTTCAGACAACCACTTCACTGCACGTCCTGGTGCCTGACTGGGGAGAAACACAATGAGAAAGAACCTTGATGCTGGTAAGATTGCTTGTTAAGTTATTCTATGTCTGGTGCTACAGAATTAATGATGATGCTAAATCATGTTCCAGTGCTACCTCACATTCTGCTGCTTCCAAACACCCAATGTTTATAGTCAAATGTCATACTATTGTATGACATTGACTTTCTAGATTGTATAAACATTGGGTGTTTGAAATAGCATGTCAAACAACCAGATGGGTCTTTTCCCAATTTGAAATGTTCAGTTCAGTCCTGACTTGATCAGATGTTTACCAATCTGAGAGTGACCACCCCATAGGTTGTCACTCAAGGAGCACAACTTCAGTGAGCGTAACCTCACTGATGGCAGTTTATCTGGCCAGTTTAAGTTATGAAATTAAAGGTTAATTGATTCCTTTAACATCTGGCCATTGCATTTTACGCCCAGTGAAGCATTTTATTGCTCTGGTGCTATGCATGATTATTGGGAAACATTTTAAATAAGATACTTGTCTTTAAAGGGGGGTCTTGCATGGAACTTAACAATACCTGTAAGTATCCTTGAGTAAGCATACATACGTATGTGTAGTTACCTGTTAAAGGCAGGTGAAGTGAAGCGTCTCCTGCCTGTACACTTATTGTGCGTGTGTCCAATGTGAGGTGGAGCTTCTGATGGAGCACCCTATGGCACTGAAAGGAACTGTGTTTTGGTGACTCAACCTTTAAGCTGATGTTGGCAAAAGCTCATTCTCATTATATAGTGTTGAATATGTGACACAAATTTTTTTTGAATGTAGGGATCCAGACTTAACCTAAGCCCGTTGCACGGCCCATTGTTTTATTTAGGTTAATCTTCGCCCTGCTTTGCACACTGCTGCACATTTTCAGGTAATTTGATCTTGTCTGCCTCACAATAATGGTATATTTGCTCATGATATACATTGCACTGTATTGATCCTGCATTATAAACACTTTGCTTGTTTTAGGACTGTTCCATAGAATCAAGAAGGTATTAACCTATGACAGTTAAGGTGAAGAACTAAGTTCTGTGAGCAGCGTCTACCGCACATGCAGTGTGCAAACGCTCATTATCATGGAAGCATATTGGAAGTGGATCTGCTCTACTTGAGCTCATCGTGTGGCGTGCAACAGGCTTTACAAATTAAATAATTATGGAGTTCATCAGTCAAGATGGTGTTATCATATCTGTGTGCAAATTAAGATGTGTATTTCCATTTTCAGTAGACAAAATTATTTTTTGTTGTAAGTATAATTGAAAATCCTTTTTGTGGTAATAGTTCTGTGGGCTTTCTGTTTCTCTTGTGACAGGGTCTGCCAGCTGCTTCTTGAAAGGACGATCTACCGCATTCCTGTAAAGACCTTGCCTTTTCAGCTAAAGCCCTCTCAAAACCTGCTGATGTCTGACTGCTTAGACCACTGGCATTGTCAGTGAGGACAGCTGCGACTTTAAGTGAAATGTTATTTCATTTCAGATCTGTCAAGGTTCATTTTATTTTTTTGGGGGGAAGGGGGCTTTAAACTGGCCGTCACCAGTGATCAAGGGGTTCGAGGAAGGGGACACAATTCCTTCTTAAGTGATTGACCACATCGAATCAACCACAAACTGGAACTAGCGGTGATGGTGTGATTATCGTCTTGCTACCGGGCCAGAAAACCTCCTTCCCTGCTCAGATGTCAGACTGGGGTTTGGTATTTGGTTGGACTTTGCTTGATTACAGCTACGTTAGCAAAGTTTCCTACAGCTCTAGGAAGTACATGAACTGAAAGCAGTGTACAAAACAAATACTACACAACTACACAAACAATAACATTCACATCACACACATAGATTGCAGAGCAAGGAAATTCAACATGCACACTGTTCACTAACAATAGGTTCTCCGATAAACATTTAGAGAAGAAAATTAGCTGCATATGTCAATATCAAAACACAAGCAGATTAGCTCTAATATATGTTTGAGCATTTTGCTATGTATATAATGTAATGTAGGTTTGTGTTTAGATTTTTCTCTGTTAAAATTTTCTGTCGAATATGCCTTAATTTGTATATTTCAGTCCTGGTAATCTTACTGAAAATGGTCTTTATATAATTGCAAGTGAAACGACCTTCACACGTTTCATTTTGATAAATGGTGAACAGAACTCTGGCTTACTAAATGGTTTTAATATGGTATCCGAACATCCTATACCTGGATCTACATTAATATAAAGAGTTGAGCGGGAGGCTGGTTCAGTAAGATGATTTAGGTGGTTTTCTTTCTTTAAATGAGTGGATTTGTTTGATTTCCTATTTAGATTGCAGATGAGGGTACAGGCTTATTAAAGGGATCTAGTCTGTACTGTTGGGAGCTGAGCTGACTGGGAAACAGGCAATTTGTAAAACTGAGTGGTTGTATTTCAATGCATTAGTTTATATGATAATCAACCAGGATTGCAGTGAAACCTTTTTCAATATTATTTCTTCTACACTAAACTACAATAATATTGAAAGGCATTGGTGCAATTACAGATTATAACTTCACTTCGAGGGAGTAGAAACTGTTCTTTAGAGTAAGCATGACGTGATCGGTTTCTATGGTATAATTAATTCCTAAGTGTGACATATTGGCTGAGTTTAGTTGTGTTCAACCTACAGTTTTGTTGCTTTGGAATGGATCTTGAGTGTCTCTGAAACTTATGAGAGCGCTAACTTGACAAAAAATGTCAGTCTGTGCATATTGTAACATGTAATACTACAAAGTGATTCAAAGTGACCTTTGCCATATGAATGCATCATTTATAATTGGGATGAGGATTCATTTTAACCAGCCAATTATTATTGTACCAGTGTGGACAACAGTATGCATTTAGTAATTAACATTAGAACTGATATGGAATACCCTCATCTTCGATTCATGACTGGAGTAAATACTTGGTTGTCATAAAGGTATTTTAAGGTGCTAGTTGTAATAGTCACTAAATTCAGCACCAGACCATCTAAATGTTGAATTGATAGTTGCAGATTCATGGTAGTACTAATTGCAGGAGAAACCGTCAGATTCAGGAAGACACTATTTGTCTTGGCAGTTTAGAATTACATAGGAAGTACCTCAGTTTTCATAAACTCTTTTTTTGTGATAGCAGGTTTTCAGTTAGTTATTGTCTATCTCTGTTCAAAAGAGTATAGAAACGAGTTTGTGTACTGTGTACCAAAAAGGCTTTTATAAATAGTTGAAGGATATTGCATGCCAAGTCATTTAATAGTTGTTTTTCCTTCCTAAAATGACTGGGTGTTAATATTGGATTTTTTTTTTTTAAAGAAAATGTTGGAGCCATAATAAGTAATAATCCCACCACAAATAGCGGCTTCCCTAAAATATCAATACATATTATCACAATAATCTTTTTAAATGTAAGTTTTTAACCCTGTCAGCTCAGCTCCTTACTTAAAACATTTTAGAATGTTACTGAAATAACAATGGAAAATGTTTTGGAAAAGATCAATTGTAAAAACATGTAAATAGTTTGGGTTTTGTTTTGAAGAACAAAATAAAATGGCATTTAAAAGTGACTGTTTTTTATTCGAAACTCAGTCTCCACCCTCCATAGATAATCAGGACATTCAGTGAAAGTTGAAAAGCAAAAAAAAAAAAAAAAATGTTTAGGAAATAACGTCACGACATACTATCGCGATAGTTTTAAAAATCACATGGCTGCCTGCAGTGTTTACAACTTTTTAGGACGAGTAACACTTCGCCAGGGTTGGCTTTTAAACATTATTTCGCTGTAACGAGCATTTGCACAGTTGGCAATTTAAAGAGAATATAACAACGCACAAGAGCAAATCTAAAACGTTTTAATCCTTGGCTGGAACAACCACAACACCGAGGTACGATTAGCAATGGCTGAAGCTAACAGGATGCTAACCTTACAATTCTGATGAAACGTCCATTATGTTCTAGATCTGTTAATATCATATCAAATTGTTTTGTCGTTAAATACATAACTCAAGTACGTTAACAATTAAATCACAGCATATACACAAAGTAATTGTCACTTAATAATAGCCATGGTCACAGGTGTCTGTTAATGTACCGGTATATATAGTGAGACAAATACGATAAATGCTTTCATTATTAATCTAAACTGTTTATAATTCCAGTACAAAGTAGTTTTCACCATTGGGTAGAGTGCATTTTTCATTATGGTGTTTATTGTGCTGTATATTCCCTCATTTGGCCATTTACTAATTTTCTGCATGGTGATGAATGAAGAAAGAACACTCAACCAACAAATTAGAATCAACGCCCCTGCACTCTTCTTTCCAAAACCTCCTTATGTCTCTCTCCCCCCCCCCCCCCCCACCCCACTTACCTGCCCTTCTCTATGTTTAGGCTAGTAGATACTGTGATGTCTGCATCGCCCAGCAGGCTCCGACACCCACATTGCAAGAAAAAGCACTACCCCAGTAGCACATATCTCACCCACGGCTGACAAGAGCCTTCTAATAACAGACCCTAGTGACAGGAGTGACTGAGAGACCAGGAGAGATGTCTGACGCAGAGCAGGGAAGTGACAGTGTAGCGCAAGATGCAGACGCCGATAAGGAGCCCCCTCTTTTGATGCCTGTGTCACCTGGTGGTGAGATCAGAGGTGTTGGGGAGACCTCCCCATCCGCCAAGAGACCCCGGTGGGGTGAAGAGGATTTGGGAGGTGTACCAGCCCCTGAGGTGCAAGGAGAACCGGTGCAGGCAGGAATGTTGACGGATGACCTGGCTCAACCCACTCGTGGTGGAGTATTCATTATTAGCATGTAGTTGGTAGTCGTAGAAGTAGCAGGCCAGGTTACTAAAAAGTACAAAAAGCTGTAGTTTTTTGATTTGTCGCTAAAAATATCCTCAAATTAATATGTAATGGCCATTGGTGTAACATATTGTAGAAATGTTAGAATATTTGCTGTTATGTTTTATTTATCACTGTAATTGTATCAAATTATTTAATTTAATAAAATGTCTCGTACTTAATAAAATGAGTAAAGGTCAATTATAGACCCGTATGCTGATGTTTTTAACCCTGAAGCCTTTAAGCTCATTTTGACACAGCACCCTTAAAAGGGGATATATTTTGCTGCATTAGAATGGGGTAATTCTATGCAACTCTTTCAATCTTGTTGATTTGGAATCCAACCAAAATGCGGTTATATTAAGTTATATGCCGTGGTGATAATAGTTGATATGATATTGTGAACTGAAGCAAAGCTGCAGGATGATGTGGGCGGTGAAGCTGGTGAAGTGGAGGTCATCAGTGGAGCGTGTGAGGTGGAATACCATCAGAATGGAGATGAAGTAGGAGGAGCAAAGGTCCCGGAGGAGGAACAGGACAGTCACGCATCAGCTCCCAGCCCCTCTGAAACACAGCAGTAAGTAGAGCACAAGGTCTGTGTGTGTTTGGTGCTTTCTAATAATACCAGTAGCCAGCTAAGTTAGAGGTGTAGCCAGCGATTGAGAAGGCAGATTGTTGATACTGAAACTCGATCAACAATTGGACATACATTGCCAAGGCTGGGATAGTGTTTTGTGGTGCAGTCTGCACCACTTTGTTTGTGTCTCCATTTACAGAGCCAGAGGCTGTGCAGAAACACCAGGTAATTTTTTTCAGCGCACACAGAACAGGCAGGTAGCGGACTGAGTACTGTAGATATTTGCAGAATTTGACAAAAAGTGTATTGTCTGCACAGCACAGTTTCAAACCCAGACTATTCAGTAATTGTAAATTGACTGCATTTACTGTTTTACAACCTACCGGCCACTCAAGCACTTCACAGTATTGTCTCACATTTACCCATACTCCGATGGTGGTGTTAGTCATGCAAGGAGCCATCAAATTACTAGGGAGGGTGGGGGATATCGATACAGCATATTATCGCGATATTTCCCATGGCAATACTGTATCGATACACAGATGCCAAGTATAACACTTTCATTATATAAATTGCACAAGAATTTAACTTGGTGTATACAATATATGACATGTTCAGCTCAGTTAGTTGGCATGACAATAACATTTTGCAGCAATATCATTTATGTGAGATGAACAAACTGGTTGACAATTTTCCTTTGGGCACATAATGGAAAATGTTTTAAATTGCAAAATATTGCAGTATGTTTAAAATCTCAATAATATCGCATAATGGCACAAGTATCGTGATAACATCATATCGTGGTGCCTCTGGTGATTCCCACCCCTACTAATTACCGGGATTTGCATAGTTTGGGGTAGGTGTTCCACTGCGCCACTGCCACCCTACAAGTAATATTAGACATGAATTAAGTTTCCCTTTAGAAATGCTATTATTTATGTATATACTTGTCTAATAAGTCATGTATTTTCTTCCACTCTGTGTAAAGTCTGGCCCTAGACTTTACACAGAACCCCCATATGCTGACTGGTTCCTGGGCTGAATACACCAGCATCCCAGAGAACTACCTCAAAGGCTGCAAATGGTCAGAACTATACTAATTTAAAGTACTGCTATTGCAACAATGAAACATTCTGTATAGCATCGTGACAGCAATGTAAGTGCTCAAGCCCACCCCCAACATTAGATTCATACAAGACACAAAGACACAATGTATATTTGACCCAGGATTCTTGTTGAAACACATTATCAGGATATTCTTCAACCGCAGGAGACACAGAAGTATGCAAGTAGAAACAAGCTTGGCAACAATAGAAGTCAGTAGTGGCTTGTACAAAGCAAAGTACAGCACAAAGATCATGTATACTTCTAGGGTTCAGTATCTGTGCATTACAATGCTAATGTGTGTGTCTTTCTTCAACAACGTCTCATAGGGCCCCTGATGGTTCATGCATTCTGACCAACAGTGCAGACAATGTGCTGCGTGTGTACAACCTTCCTAACGAGCTGTACAGCAACAGCTGGGATTTCCCCACAGAGCTGGTGAGTGTGACAAATGTCAACCTACACTGGCTAACGTGTGGCTAACGTGTGGCTAACGTGTGGCCACAGCATCCTGTTGAGGGCCTTGCTTAAGAATAGGTCTGAGCCCTACAGTACTGAAGCACTGCAGTTACCTGAATATTTATGTCTATGATTATTTCACATTAAGGTATGAAGATGTGTAACAAATCCATAATTTGTATTTATTATGCTATTTTTGAGCTTGCAAACTAAGGTGGGACAGGATGCTGGGGTGATGATGTAGCACAGGCTGGTCAGCCTACATTAGCATTATTCCAAATAACGCAACATGGTTTGATATTACCTTGGAGAGGTCTCACATGCTAATTAAGTAGCAAATACTCTAAACACACTATTCCTTTGATGAAAATGGCCCATCACTAAAAAGAGCTTAATCTGTATTGTGCCTCTTGTTGTATTGTTGTGGTGTAGTTCATGTGTGCTCACTGTATCTCTATGTTGCTATTTGTGCTCTACCTGTCAGAGTCCAGTGCTGCGCATGGCTGAAGGAGACACCATCTATGACTACTGCTGGTACCCCAAGATGAGCTCTCTGGATCCAGAGTCCTGCTTGTGAGCTCTGCCTCTTACCTCCTACCTTCCGCTGGGCCTTAAAATATATTAAAATGCCTAAAGTATGATTTTGTTTCGTTAACGTTACTTGTATCATTGCATAAAAAACAGTTTGATTACCGCGCTGAAAAACTTTAAGTAAATACTTTACTGTACCGGTAGTACAGTCTAGATCAGGGGTGGGCAATCCTGGTCCTGGAGGGCCGGTGTCCTGCATGTTTTAGGTCTCGCCCAGCTCCAACACACCTGATTCAAATGAATGGGTTCGTTAGCAGGCTTCCAACGACCCATTAATTTGATTCAGCTGTGTTGGAGCAGGGAGACACCTAAAACATGCAGGGCACCGGCCCTCCAGGACCAGGATTGCCCACCCCTGGTCTAGATGCAGGCGCAGGCAGCACGCAACATTTTTGTTTTGTGTCAACAAAAACACGGAAGTCGGTGTCAGCGCTCAAAGAAGCACAACACACTGAGCATACAGAGAGCTAAAGCGCAGAAGTTACAACTACAATGTTAATAATGCGAGGGGGGTGCTATTTCCTGCTGGAGTTTGTTTATTTTTTAGGTCTCACGTTTAGACAATGGAAATGTAAAACAAACAGTGTTGTCACTTTTCATAAAGATGGCTGCTCGCCTGAATATCTGTCAAACGAGGCAGGCTATGTTAACATAGTCGAAGTGACTGCGTTCTGGTGAGAAAAGCCACACGGCAGCTTTCTGAGTGTTTAAACCCCAAATATAGCCTACATAAAGACATTTACTCCGATTCATATGGTAGGCTACATCAATATGTGCTGATTAACTCATTTAGCCTAACATTGGTCGCCAAGTCTCTGGCTTGGATCCCATGCTTAACATCGTTTTATTTTCCTTCATGGAAACATTTCAAAATTGTTAGTTAAGTTTCTGTAACTTGTGGTTATGCTGTAACGTCACTCTAATCCTCCCAGTGGATATGTCTAGGGCTGAATGTATTTCCCTGTATGGGAATATAAACATGTGGATGGGGCGTTATATGAAAATTAAGTTATATTATGAGGGCGTGTTTGAAGCCTGTTGTTTAATATCATGCCGGATAATATTTCCACCAGCTATAACTAAATGAATTTACTTTGCAAGTACTGACTTTGCGATTTTCCTTTATATCAATTGTAAAACATTTTTGCCAGTATGGGTGTGAAATAAGTCTTAAATTGCATTTTTAATGGTTTTTTCAAAAGTCTTAAATTTAACTTGATGAAGCCTGCAGAAGCCCTGTACAATCTTCTAGATTGTTCTGTCCCTTCTCTACCTTTCAGACAGGCTGTAAGAGTTACTGAAGGGCAAATGAGTAGAATAGATGGTTTATGCAAAACTCATTCATTTTGTAAGCTGTAGGCTATTTTACTAACATTAAGTTAATGAATGAATTGTGTGAAATATTAATGTTACTATATCCTGAGCTATTTATTACATGTGTTCTGCCTGAGCTAAGGAAGACAAAATAGTTTGGGATAGTGTCCTTTTGTGTGCACTAGGAGGCGCTCTCACTGCAGAAACAGCCTTCACCCGTCTGCAGAGCAGAGGGCAGTTTATCAGCAAAGATCTGACCAGTTTGTACAAAATGATCCTGATCACAACGCCCGGTGTTATTAAAGGGAGATCGCTGGTAATCTTTGACGGAGGAATCACGCCTTAAAGCAAGCTCTCATGTCCTTATTTTAGCAGAGCAGGCGTATAGCGATCTAATGCCAGCAATTAGCCAGAGAAAATGCCTACTGGAAGTGTCCAATCTTGTCTTTTGTAGCTGACAACGCTTGTTGCACTGCTGCAGCTAGATGCTTCAGAAGGCACTCTGTTGTGTACATTCGGACATGGAAATGGCCCCTGTAACTGCTATACAATTTCACACACTTAAAATCTTAGGCCGTTGATTGACAAGTGCGTTGACCATTCTGCTGTGTAATTGTGTCATTTTGGCCACAAGAGGTATGGTTGAGTGAAACCTGTGTGTCGTTGTGTGCCTATCGTGGATGTGATTCATCACAATGTAGTGGTGTTTGGAGACGAGACTAATTCTACTTTGAATGAGCCCTTGTTGTCTCATATTACATTTGTACAGGGCATTTTGTGTAGAGCCCCACGTTCAGTTGGTGTGTGTGTGTGTGTGTGTGTGTGTGTGTGTGTGTGTGTGTGTGTGTGTGTGTGTGTGTGTGTGTGTGTGT
>JAODUE010000010.1:129491-144905 GCA_027564755.1 Amblyopsis hoosieri
TGGGTTTTTGGCCTGCCTTGTAGGAGCGTCCGCTCTCTGCGTGGGAGATCGGGGTTCGATTACCCGAGGGGGACGGATGATCTCCGTCACACGAACACTAGCAAACACCTCTACTAGCAATGCAGAACAACCAGGTGTGGTGTTCCACCACCCAGTGTGAGAATGTCAGCTGATGTGTTGGACGTGCTATTCCAGCTATGGACGGAGGCGCTAAACGGAATAACGGCCTGGTTCCTGGTGGCCCTAAAAGATATCGTAGAACACCTTAATGTTTAGTATTGTGTGTGAAATGTTAATAGTGCCCCATAAGCAAGCAGTCATAAATGCTACAACCGCCACTGTCAAAATATCAGCCCTCTTATTAGACATGATGACATGTATTTTAATAAGGCTTAATGAAGAAACATTTACTTAAAGTTAGTCTTAAGTGGCACTAGAGACTAAACAAGATTAACTATTGTACTTGTAGGAATGTTAATGTGTGTTCAAGCAAGAAACACAATAGGAAGCAAACAAATACAGGAAGAAATAAAGCAAAGCTATTATTAACATTATTAGTAGTAATTTATTTCTATGAAACTATAGACAATGCCATGAATCACAACCCTAATTTTGTTTTTGCGATAACTTTTACCATAGAGGGAAGTCAAAAAGGGAAAGTACTCCTGTGTTGATTTTCGTGTGTGTGTGTGTGTGTTATCGCTGGTGCTGTGTCAACTGATGATGCCACAGTGTGTGACTCTAACACCTTTGGAAAGAATTTTCTTCCTGGCTTGTTTATTTCCTTTTGTCTACATCCTCTCCGAGTACAAAACAATTGCTACCTCAGCTTGTGTTTATCCTGGGAGATGGGATGAGTGGCCAAACAAGAACCCTAGTCGAAGACGGACAGTCATCATTAGTATGCAAGGAATTGTTAACAGACCATGGGGGGGTCTCTATGTCCGGACGGGTGTCACCGTCGTAAACTGTGATCAACTGGTGCATTTCTCAAAGTGTGGGGTTTGTTCAGTACACCTAAATCTGCAGGACTCGTAGGCTCACACATCTACTCTGTGAATGTTCAATGCAACACACACACACACACACACACACACACACACACGAGTATCAGGTGCAGGTTAGAATAAATGTTGAATATCCTGGGCCATCTTGTCCTGTGGTTCTACATGTTGATCACACACCTATTATAAGCCCCTGTTGTGAAATGATTCCTACTCTCTAACAGTTTTAACGGTATTTATTATATGAGAAACCCCTTTGCAAACAGTTTGCCAAAGGAATTTCCATTTTGCAGTTTTCTTTTTGCAGTATAATTTCTTCAAAATAGCAGTAAAGTAATTGTTTCTGTTTTTTTTTTTTTTTTTTTTTACATTTCTATTTATTTATATATTGTTTGTTTGAGTTTTCCTGGCAAAATGAAGGGTGTGTTTTAAGGCAGAATCGAGAAATAAAGTGTGTCATAGCTCATGTTGTTGCTCTCACGCAAATCAATATTTTTTCTTGGAAGTGATTTCTAGACAATCTTTCTTTGTTCTGTGTTGAGTCATTTTTATGTACACGGTTCAGTCTGCTGGGAAATGACGATTATCACTTCTCTAAATGGCAGCAAAATCAGTTTTTGAAGTACAAGTGATTGGAGGAAATTCTTACGCAACACACAAACACACACATTTTCACACATCGAGCCTTCATTCACTAGAAATGTTTCACTCAAGGGCCTAGGTTAGTAACGTGACTGCGTTGCTTTTGTTGACCACTGTGTTATGGGGTTTGTCTGCAGTATCAGACATGATACTGACTAAAAATCAATTTTTTGTTCGTGTTCTTTCTGTAAAATAAGATTATCTTTGTATTTAACTCCCTCCCCAAAGTTCTCTCTCGCACAAACGCACACCCACATCTCAAGGGGACCTATTTCCTGCGGCGGTAACATCCGCTTCCTGTGCGCTCCACCCTTTTACTGTAGCAGCCAATCAGAAGGCGAGGAGAAGACAACAGTTGCTCAGATGTCATGGCAGCCAGTGGAGTAGACAAACAGCTGCCAGCACCAGTAACCCCTCCCCAACTTGTTCATCCACCACTTCAGATCAGACAAATTTAATGTAGGTTACCAGACTCATTTCAAAGCATCTCAACCAGGTGCATGAAGCTATATTTGTAAATGAAAGACTAGTTTTAGCAGCGACCTAGAACTTGTCATTATTGTCAGTGTGACTATTTCATTCTGATTGGGATAATAGTATTGCATAACATCTGGAGACATATATACTGTATGCAGGGCTCGACATTAAGGCCTGTCCGCTTGTCCAGGACAAGTCGAATTTTGAAGTTGCAAGTGCAGGAGGATTTTATTTGGGGGAGGATTTTACAGTGTATGACATAATTTGTCTTATTTGTGGGTAGAGTGGTAAATAGTTTGAAACTTCTAAACCAATCCATTGCTTTGTGAAGGCAGAGTTTGGAATGGGGCCGTTGATTCAAGCATGAAGATGCAGTTCAAAAGACACCTCTTGCCCTGTGAGACTGTCAAGCTGGTTGGTCCACCATAGAGGATAGGCAGGAAGGAACTAAAAAAAACACCTGTCACCTGACCACCATTGTCTAGTAATCACACAATCTCTTGGCGTCACTACAACACAATAACCTGGAGTGCTGTGTGTAGGTTGTAGTTGTAAGTGATCTTGCTATAAATGAAAAGCCAGGAAGCAACAACAGGTGTCCTGCATTAATACATTGACTAATAGTCTTTGCTTTTGTTCCCCTGTGCAGGCAGTTGAACTCTATCGTACACTGAATGTAGTGCAGACATTAACTCAAAGGAGAGTCTAGACATTAGACCGATGTCTAGATAATGTCCTAGTTAGTCCTAGGTCCATTGTGTGTGTTTATAATACGTAGTTAGATGTGACGAGGTGGCTTGCATCACTGACTTGGTTGTAATGCGTGCTTTAATTATCATACAAACAAATAACACGCACACTTGAGCTTGGCAACAGCACAAGCTGGCTGTTTCTGTGTGTTTGAGAGCATAATTTCTTCTGGAACATCATTTAACTGGACTTTATTTCACAAAAGCCAAATATGGAAGGTGATTCTCTCTCTTACTGTATAATGACCACTGTTCTCACCTACTTGTTTCACATACAGTAACACACTACAGATAACCTATGTGTTAATTACCAACCTCAGTCGTGAACAACCTCCCTGCGGCTGTTTGTAAAACCCTTTATAAAAACGTATCAGAATATCACAGTCCCAGCATCCTTTTTCACAGCCTAAACTGGTGACTAGAAAGTCACTTGAAAACCACTGTGTGTGTGTGTGTGTGTGTGTGTGTCCATCCAGATGCAACAGAGTGCTATCCTGATCTACCCTTTAAAAAGAAAATCAAATCTTCCCAAGTCGTAATTTTCTACAGTTGATACAGCTGGAGCCAAGCTGTGCTTTAAGGGCACGTCTTCCTTTCTGTAACTGGGACGATTGTTTGAGTAACTATGGAGATGGGGGCATTTGACGAGAAGGGCCCTTTGATATGTCTCTAGTCGAGGGTTTTTTTGATCCAATGCGCAGCAGTTCAATCTGTTTATTGTACACAAACGGTAAAATTAGTGTTAGGCTACTAACAAATCCCAAGCCTCCAGGCTATTGTAGAGACATACAATTCTAAGAACACTTGATAAGTGAATGCAATATTTAATCCCTGCTCTAGTGCACTGTTAACACACGGATATGAGTGAAAGCTGTTGGACCATAACTGTGTGTGTGTGCGGCCAAGAAATGCTTTCATCATTTTCCATTTTACCAACAACTGTACGATCTACCTACCTAGTCGCAGAACTATAGCTAGCTAACCGTAAATTTTGCGAGTTCTTCATTTTCGATTTCTCGGCCAGAAACCTCATCACAGAATCGGGAGTATTTCCCCGCTGTCGTCATGGCGCTAACGTGGCAAACATGCCCCCGGTCACCTGACTGTAATCGTCCCTGGAGGCGCGGCTCAGGGCTTACCCCTAACCGCGCTGACTCAGTGGGGAACCCCCGCTGAGTATGATGCAGTATTATAGCCTACACGTTAACACACACACTTTCCTTTTTCTTTCTATTGCATCCATAGGCATCATGTACTCTCACTCTGTGGCTTATATAAGCCAGTGACTGCCTTGGTATCAGTTGATGGGAGTAGAGTTAGCATAGTTAGCATTCCTCACGCAGCGTTTGGCTGCGATGTCCGATGGGAATAACCAGTCATTTGGTCACAGCCGATGCAAACATGCACACGCACACACTACGTAAAAGGTAATTACCAGTCCCACAGCTGTATCCGCGTTTGCACTGGCCCTCGACCACGCAATCTTCTCTTCTGTGCTTTCAGACCATGTGACTTTATTTTCCTTCACTTTCTACTTTACTGCAGTTCCAACACACGGGGCGAGAGCCTTGTTTACATGTCAAGTTTGCCTGTGTGTGTTTGAGACACCCACCCCCCAACCATTTCTGGTCCATGTTCAGACTTGCTTTTCTGTTGTAAAAACTTGTATGTCCACTTCACAGCTTACCATAGTCACCGTTGTCTCCTCTGTTTCAGGGTTGAGGAGGCCCCAGAGAAATGATTGACAGCTAAATCTGAGACCCATCACGACTCAATCAATTGATCATTTGATATTGGTGCTATTCAAAAAGGTATGGCCTGTTGCGTCTGTGCTGATACATTGCTAGTTCTGGTGTGTGTGTGTGTGTGTGTGTGTGTGTGTGTGTGTGAGAGAGAGAGTTTCTAGCATAGCTAACAGCTAGCCTATATTTAGCCTACTCAACACTACCGCCTGTCTGTGGTGCGTCAGAGAGAAAGGGAAGTATTGCACCATATGTATAGTTTCACTTCTTTGTGAAATGTGGCTTTACGTCTTCGCCAGGCCTGAAATAGAGATGCATAGTCTTAACTTAGCAACCTTAGCTGAGGCCCGATGTGTATGTGCTCGTCGCCCCTCAGGTTTGTTTATTGCTCCTGTGTCTTTTGTTTCCTGGAGGCACTTTTCCAAACACACTCTTTTTGTATCCCAACACATTCTGCTGTGTGTGTTGTGGGGGGATGGGGTGTTACAGCACATCAGGTGTTCACAGGAGGGGGGGTTCGCTTAATGAATGTGTCTTTCAGGGTCCCTTTATGTCTTTTCCTCGAACGTTCCTTTGTGTGCTTCTACTCCAGAGAAGGTGTGTGTGTGTGTGTGTGTGTGTGTGTGTGTGTGTGTGTGTTATGGCACCGTTCCTGCTCGCCACTCAACACCCTCCAGCCCAGCCCAGTCTTTTCTCCTTAATCTATCTCTGTGTCCTGTTCACACCGTCTGTCAGCCTGACCCACCCACCCACCCACAATCATGCCTGCTGTAATGAGATTAAAGATAGCGCTCGCAATGCCCTGCTTCTCTACACACAGAGACACTCCACTGTCTTTGGTGTCTCTCTCTCTCACTGCATGTCTCACTGTATCCTGGTAAGGATTACAGTAACCTCACCTCATCTCTCCTGATCTATAGCTGGTCTTCCCACAGAGCCATCTGGGGTTGGCTAATAATACAGAGGCTGGCCAACCGTCTCCCTCTAGTGGCCGCTGCACACACTGCAACAACCGGCAGTTGTAGTAGGGTAGTTCCACATTCCAGGAAAAAATCGCGATCATAATGCAAATTAATGATCAATTATCGATCGTTATATTTTATTATGTGTACAGTTACATGAGACTGCCACAGCTGTGGCTGTGTAAGTCAAATGGGCTATGTTAAAACCAGGATACAAATCAATCGGAACTTGGATTTGTTTGTTTGTAGGACAGCAGCGTTCTGTAGCTTTTTGTTATTTTTTTCCAAATGCACAATCTTGGCCAAAAATGAATGCAACTCTTGAACATATGGATGTTAAAACAATGCCATGGCGAATCTGTGCCCTTATGCATCTATTATAAGAAAATCCTCTCTCTAAACTTTGAGGACGCTATGTAAAGTGCAGGTTTGAAAAGATTGACGGGTCTGCGGATGCTAATATAGGATTGGACGGTGGCCAATTTCAGGAGGGGCTTAGCAAAAAGTAGGGTACGTGTATACTTTTGCCAGATTTCAACAAGCACTGCAGCCATGGTGGTATCATAATAAACAATCATACTTTTAAGAGCCCAATAACACACTATAGAGAACATAACCCTAACCCAATAATCAACCATCGAGTTCAAATGTTATCCATGAACATTGTCTTTAAGATTGTGTAATGTTGCCTTGGGCTTCTAACTTGCTCACATGCAGTGTGTGTGTGTGTGTGTTTCTGCTTTAATTGGCTGGGCTCTCTCTAGACGTGTCGCTCTGATCATCTCTTCTCCTTCTGTCCCCCTGGGTCTCCTCAGCCCACAGGCGCTTATCTTGGGTGCTGAAGGAGTGAGCGCTACAGGCAGCCTCACAGCAGCACAGGACTGAGGCCTGTTCTCTGCTGCTGTGGAGGGCTTCACAGAGACTGCTAGCTTGGTCAGTACGGCCGGCCTGCCTGCCTGTCTGCCTGTCTGTCTGTCTGTCTGTCTGTCTGTCTGTCTGCCTGCCTGCCTGCCTGTCTGTCTGTCTGTCTGTCTGCCTGTCTGCCTGCCTGCCTCTGCCTGTCTTTCTGCGATCAAGGACAGTTAGTACAGCAGTTACATTACACTGTCTGGGTAAAGTCACATGCTGTTCAATTGCTCATGGAATTGATGGAATATCATATCATTTTAAAAGGCATTATATACCAGACATGGATAGTCATGGAATTTTATCACGTTTTGATTACTTATGGAATATCGGGGAATTTTGTGTGCAGCATGTTTCAATTTGATTTGACATTCATCAAAACGTTACTGGGCTTGGGATGTCTCAACACATCTTCAAACTATTGATCTGTTGTTGTTTACATGAGTAATACCTACGGAAAATAATATTACATTAATTTTCAGTTAAATGTCCCTGTACACAGACATAATTTTGGTTCATTCATTATAGGTCACTGTAGTTCCGATGTCTGTTCAATTAAGGTCAAGGAATATCAGACTCAGAGTGGAAACCCTGCTGCGATGTTAAAAAACCCACATTCAAATGATCCATGGTAGTTTGTCTTCCAAAGCCGCCCGCTGTAGGCGACAATAAGGAACACTAAGATGTGTGTTTGTGTCAGCTCGCTAACCGCACCCCTCCCTCCTCAACCCCAGGCTGGATGCATCACACGGTGGAGCAGTTTGGCGGCCGTGGCATGCGGGACTCCTTCCCTCTGGACGGGCTCAGCCGGGGACCATGGGCTCCCCCCCCCGCCAGCGGCCGCTCCTGGCCACCGCCTGCCAGGCATGTTGCCCCGGCGACGCACACACTCACTCACACAAAAGCGCGCACACCTGCGGGGTCTGCGCACTCCGCCCCTGCTTCTAAATGGTTGCTCAGGCGGTTTGTGTCTTGAGCACAGCCAGAACTGTGTGCTTGTTTCAGCACCACTTCCATGCCATTTGACTGTGTGTTCTGTCTTGTCTGTTGAACAGGTGTTTGCCTGGAATGAACCAACACCAGCTCGTCCCCCACCTACCTCCCGGGCCCATGGTCGGACTGAACCATCCCGGTAAAACCTTCAGCAATGGGTGAGTGGGCATCGTGCAGGTGAACGTCGCGTGGAGCCGTGTGTGGCCGGCTCCTGGTGTTCACGCTTGTCCCCCCCACCCTCTTGTTCAGGCCGCCGCGAGGCATCGACAAGCTGGATGTCCCTCAGGTTATGTTGCCGGGGATACAGAGAGAGCAGCACAGGCCTCTCCCGCCTCCCACGCACCATCTCCACCACCCGCCCCCGCACCGAGCGTGGGAGCACCTCAGCCAGCTGTACGACGCACACCCTCCTCCTCCGCAGGGGCACGGACCTCTGCCGTCGCCGGGCGACCACAGCCTTCGTCTCCACAGCGCTGGTTACGGCGGGCCTGCAGCCAGCCTCCACCAGGCCCCCGGCAGACCCAGCCAGCCGCTGAAGGTGAGACCCCACGGAAAGAGAAGACAGAGAGAGGAAGGGGGGGGGGGGGAGTGTTTGTTCATGTTGTTTGATGTGTGTGTGTGTGTGTGTGTGTGTGTGTGTGTGCGTGCGTGCGTGTTTTCTTGCATCGTTCCTGAACCCGTGGTTTGTGGGGGGGTCGTCAGGAGCAGCTTGGCCCCCGGGGTCCTCCGTCCCTGGGAGATGACATGTGGGCTCAGGTGCAGCAGGTGGGCGCTCACTAATTGGCTGCGCTTGTGTTTCACACACACACACACACACACACACACACACAGAGACGTCATTTCACGCCACGGCTAATGACTCCTCCCCGCCATTAGCTATTTAACCTTTGCTTGTCCCTGCGTAGCAGCAGAGGGGCTACCCATGCAAGATGCCGGGGGGCCAATTGAAGAGACCGGCCCCGCCTCCTCCGCTGGGAGAGCACTCGGTCATACAGCATGCCCCACCACCGCCACCCCCACCCTTGCTGCACCCTTCGCCCAGACCTGGCTCAGACGACAACCCCAGCCCTAACAAGAGAAAGAAGAGCTCGGATCAGGTAAGTAACTAATGTTCCGATGTTACCGGAACCCTCTGTAGGTTGTTTATCCTTGGTGAATACACGCTCATATGTTTTGCCCTTCCAGGCACCCTATCTGCCACGCCAGTCACTGCCTCCAAAACAGCAGCCTCCAGGCCATTACCCTCCACCTAAAACCTCCTTCTGGAACCCTCTACACAAGACCAACGCTTCCTGGCAGCCCCAGCCCGCAGAACGCAAGAACCCGTCGCAGGAGTTCCAGGCTCGATCAGTAAGAATATCGCTCTACAATCAACCTTGCTTCACCAGAGGACAGGGGTAGTCATTATACACAAGTGCAAAGCTTTCATTCGAACAAATGATGCCAAAGACATGGATTGAACATATTTGCTGGGTAAACCCTGTTTGTGCTGTATTACAAGTGATACGAGATGTTTTTGTCTCTGTATTTGTAATTTGTAGAGGTTGGAAAAAAAAGGGGTCCAGAAATTAGTACTAACTCCAGATATTAGCTGGTTACTTAATGTATTCTTCCAGTAAATCTGGTATATATTCAAATAGTTCTGTTTTATATTTATGCAAAAAAAACAATTCTTAGTATTTCTTTCTGGGCCAACATTTCTACCTCTGATTTATATGGTTTTATGATTTTTAATTTGGGCTCCTACTAAGCTAGCTATTTCTCATAGTTAGCTATCAGCGATACCTAGTCATAGCTATATGACTAGCTACTATTGCTGATAGTTAGCTTAGTGTTGAGCATTAGCATCACCATTGCTGTAGCTCTCCCTCACTGCCACCTCTCCTGTCTTTTGTCAGGAAGCCACCAAACTAGGCCTGAGCGACTACACCCACAAGTCTTCCCCGCCCGCCTCCATTGCCTCCAGGGTGGATAGGGACTACCACCCCCACCGTCCACACCCCCACACTTCAGCAGCACATCCCCCTGTGATCACCAGCAGCAGCAGCAGCGTGCCTTATACTAGCCACTTCCAGCCTCACCCGGGGCTGGGGCACCAGGGCCCCCCTCCCCTGCCTCTCCCGCCTGCCAGCAGTACCTCAGTACCTCAGCAAACGCCAAGCGGGCACCAGGAGGCCTGGAGATATCAAGGCAAGCCCAGCGGACATTGCCTGGTTAGTACATCTGAATTGACCTTTGCTGTAGGAAATGCCTGGTTAGGTAATATGTTAATATAAAACACACTTTGACTTCTTGTAATGGCAAAAATGTGCACTAACAATTCTAATTCGTGACTTGTAGTCACAGGGCAAATTGCGCATAAAATAAAAATCTAAGAATATTTGAATCCCAAATTTGAAAACCAAATACCTACTCGGGTAATTGGGTGTTCAAACGAACACCCAATTACCCGACTATTCTGGGCCATTCCTAGTTTCCATAGATTATAGTCAGGAAATTCTGTTCACATTATTGTTTTCACAGCCACCCTGCTGGTGGACCGATCAGTGTGGCTAAGTGCGATGACATTGAAATCAAGCGTGTTTCAAAATGGCGGTCGAGCTAGATGAATTTAATAGTTTAAAAATTAACCAGTCTACGGCTTAAAGCTCTTGTGTTGTTTTTCCTTTTGTTGGCACATGTTAACCGCTTTATATATGTGTGAGGGAGAATATGATGGCTTGGTAATATGAATAGCTTATAGTTTGGGGAGGTACAGGTTAAGGGGGTGTTGTTTGTTTCCATGTGAAATGTAGGCTGCAAAGCCCTTTGAGACAGCAAAGTGATTAAGGGCTATATAAATAAAATTGACTTGACTTTGAGCGCATTATTGTTCCAGTCGGTTGTGTGGCTGTGGCGCGTTCTGGAACGGAAGGGAAAGTTCTGGAAGCAGTGACTCACATGTGTCGTGTGTCTACAGGATTCGGCCCACTACAGGCCTCCAGGGCCGCTACCTCAGGGCCAACAGAGTCACCCTCCGCACCCCAGCCACCATCGCCACCACGTCAGCCCCCCTCTGGTGCCCTCCAACCCCACCAGAACACCCGTCATTACCCCCAACATCCCTGCATCACAAGCCTCGTGCGCTATTGGCCCTTACGGCCACAACAGTGTGAGCGCTGAGGCCATGGCCGCGGGGACGTCAGCGCCCCCTGCTGCGTGCTCAGTGACAAACACGACAAATGGCAGCAATAGCGAGCCCTGGCAGAGAGGGAGGGGGCCAGGACATCAGTCATCCACTGCAAGTAGGCCCGCCCCTCGACCGCTGCAGCCCGGCTATCAGGGAGCCCAGACTGGCAGCACCAAGCACCCCCAACACAGGGCAGCACCACCGCGCCCCTCCAACCCCCTGCATCCGCTCCCTCCAGCCAAGACGTACTACGGCCAGGCTGATAGCCAGGCACCACAGTCCTCGTCATCGCTGTTCTCCCCGGGACGCCAGAGGGCAGGAGAGAGCGTGATCACTAGCCGAGCGGCTAGTAGCGCTCTTCCCACGCCTGCACCAGCCCGCGGGTACCGCCCAGGGTCTCATGCAGGTTCCCACAATAACGGCCCCCACAATAACGGCCCCCACAATGGAAGTCCACATAATGCTGGTCCCCACAATGCTGGTCCCCACAATTCTGGATCCCACATTGCAGGGCCCCACAATGCTTTTTCCCGCAATACCGGTCCCCATAATACCGGTCCCCATAATACCGGTCCCCACCATACCAGTCCCCATGATGTAGGTCCCCACAATGGAAGTCCACACAATTCCACCGATTCCCTCAATGCTGGTCCCCAGAGCGTGAGTCTGCAGACCTGCACTCCTTCACGGTCCCAGATGCATGCGCCTTTTGCGCCCCAGTCCATGGAAGAAGCTCTGGACAAGCTGGACGCGGAGCTGGAAGGACACATGCAGGCTGCAGAGAGACGCAGGAGGGCCAGCGAGGAGGAGGAGAGGAAGCGGCGGGAGGAGGAGCAGAGGAGGAGGAGAGAGTGGGAGCTGCTGCAGAAGCATCAGGAGGAGAAGAGGAGGAAAGAGGAGGAGAGGACAAAGCGAGAATTGGAGAGGCAGGAGGAGAAGAGGAGGCGAGATCTAGAGAGGCAGGAGCAGGAGCAGAAGAATAGGGAGATGGAGAAACAGGAGCAGAAGAAGAGGGAGATGGAGAAACAGGAGCAAAAGCGAAGAGAGCTTGAGAGACAGGAGCAGAAGAGGAGGGAAATGCAGAGACTTGAGCAGAAAAGGAAGGAGCTAGAGAGAGAGGAGCAGAAGAGGAAGGAGTGGGAGAGACAGGAGGAGCGGAAGATGAGGGAACAGGAGCAGAAGCGGAGGGAGTGGGAGTGGGAGCGCCAGGAGGAGGAGAATAAGAATCGTCGTGAGTGGGCGAGGGAGGAGTCGTCGAGGATGCGTACTGCGGAGGAGCAGGCCAGCTCCAGAGGCAAGGAGCAGGCCGCTATGGAGAGCCTGGAGCGCTTGCTCTCGCAGGGCAGCTCCTCGTGCACGCCGCCCCCGCCGCCCCCCCGCCTCACCTCCGTCACCACCTCCCCCCCTCCCCCCCCACAGGTCTCTTCCCCCTTCCCCTGGCTGAGCCGGGGCGGGGTGGCACCCTGCCCCGGCGCTAGCCAGGCTCCCAGCGCCAGCAGCGGACCCCCGCCCCTCACCCCCCAGACGGAGGACGCCCGGGAGAAGCAGAGGCAGAGGGAGATGTGGGGCGGCGTCAAGCTCAGCCCCCCGGCCACTCACAGCGCCTCAGGGACCGCCCCGCCCGTGCACCACAAGGCCCCTGTCATCCAGTCCCAGCCCCTCCCGCCCACAGACCCCGACAGAGACGGAGGCCTGCAAAGAAACCCCCCCAAACTTTATCAGGTGTTCCCCAGGGACCAGTCGCCCCCTGCTCCGAAGCGCGTGGCCGGCGCCGTGGATTGTGAGGGCGGCCCCTTCGAGGAGGAGCCCCCGGAGATGTCCACGCTGCTGCCTGACGGCCTGGCCAACATCATGGCCATGCTAGACGAGTCCATTCAGAAGGAGGAGGAGCTGTACGCCGGGCGCGGCCACGCGGCGGGCCCCCGCGACCTCTTCCCTGCCGGCGGGCCGCCCGTCACGGGCTACCTGTGCGCGCCGGACCTCATCCCGGCCCCCAAACACCAGCCCGGCGCCGAGGAGTTCGGCTCAGACTCCCACGCCAGCCCCCCCGTGCTGAGCCGCCAGGGCTCCCTGGCGTCGCCCTGCAGCCGCTCTTCCTCTGTGAACGAAGAGGAGGATGAGGAGGAGGAGGAGTGCCCCAAGCCCTCCCACACGGCCACCCACACCAACTACCGCCACAGCGACCTGGCCAAGCTGTACGGGCTCCCCGAGGCGGCCGAGGAGGAGGAGGAGGACGACTCGGAGACCCCCTCATGCTCCCCGCCGCCCCAGAGGCCCCACCTGCACCAGACGGGCGTCAACAGCATGTTCAAGTCCCTGGCCACGGTGCTGGAGAGCCAGAAGTACACCTACCGCGGCGGGCCGTTCGGGAGGCCGCCGCCCTCCGCCCTGGTCGGGGTGAAGTACTCGTCCTCGCTGTCGCTGGGGCCTGACATCTGCCGGCAGCAGCAGCAGCAGGGCACCTCCCCGTCCTCGGACTGCAGCGCCCCGCCGGTGTTCAGCAGGGCCCCCGCAGCCTCGCCGCCCGCCCAGGCGGACGCGGGCCGAGCCCGGGACGGGGCCGGGCCTCTGGGGGAGGGCGGTCAAGACCCGGCCCGGGAGCAGCGTGCCACCAGCGTGGACGTGAAGTTGGAGCCCCGGCTCACCACCATCTCGGAGGCATCGCTGGCAGAGCTGGGCGGGGTCTTGCTGAGCCAGCAGCCCCTCGCAGCCAAGACCACCCCGAGCCTCCACAGCAGCCACAAACGTGACCGCGAGAAGGAGCGGGGCCGCGAGAGGGAGGAGAAGGAGGAGCAGAAAGACAGGAAGAGGAAACACAGCAGCGGCAACCAGCATGACGACAGGAAGGAGAGGAAGAAGAAGCACAGGGACAAGAGGGAGGAGATGGCCTTCTCCTCTTCATCGTCCTCCTCCTCCTCCCATTGCAGTTCCAGCTCCGGCCACAAGAGGCACAAGGAGAAGAAGTACCGGCGGATCCTCAGCGACCTGGACCTCCGGACAAAGGAGGCACGCGAAAAGAGCGGCGTGCGCTCGGACGCGGCCAGGAAGAAGCGCAAGGAGGCCGCCGGTTCCGCCAGCGAGGGCGAGCGCGGCCAGTGGACGTCGAGGGCCTCGTCCTGCAAGAAGGAGGGCCCCTCGCTGGGCTCCACCCACTTCCTGAAGCTGAAGGCGCTGTCGGACGGGCCCCCCAAGGAGCTGAAGATCCGTCTGATCAAGGTGGAGAGCGGCGACCGGGAGACCTTCATCGCCTCCGAGGTGGAGGAGAAGCGCATCCCGCTGGAGGAGATTAGCATCAAGAACACTGCCAGTGACATCATCAAGGCCTGCAAGTGAGTGCCTCCTTGCCTTTGCTGTACGCTGTACGTCTGCGGTATCTTCGTAGCACACACGGGTATATTCAGATTGACTGTGCACATTAGTAAAGATGATACAAGTATACATAGGTGCACATTTCATCTGAATGTTGCTGGAGCATCTTGTTGCCGCTCTCATTGAGAGCCGCTGGCATACGCGGAATACTAACCTAACCTGTTTGTTGTGTTGATGCAGGGGTGCAAAGGTTAAAGGCAAGCACAGGGAGTCCTTCCTGCTTCCTGCCTTCTCTGTGAAGCCTGTCATGACGGATGGGCCCATACCCAGAGAGAAGCTCAATCCTCCCACCCCTAGCATTTATGTAAGTGCTGGCCAGGCCACAGAGTTCCCAGTGTTGGATGTAGTGTCGTAATACAATAGGCCAGCATAATTATACCAAGGTGGTAAAATGTCAGTGTGGTCTTTGTAGATGTATGTAGGCTTCACGCTCAAGGACCGCTGTCAGTTCCAAAGAAGTCTTTTGCTATAACGCCCTACTGCTGCCCCCTTGTGGTGCTCAACGCAAAGGACAAGGGCCATGCCCTAGTCGTTCCAAAACCTTTTCTCTCTGTCCTGCAGCTGGAGAGCAAGAGGGACGCCTTCTCCCCCGTGCTGCTGCAGTTCTGCACAGACCCCAAGAACCCAGTCACGGTCATCAGGGGCCTGGCCGGCTCTCTGCGACTCAGTACGTATGCCCCTGTACAAGCCTTTGCACGCCTGTACACGTGTGTGCATGCCTGTACACGCCGATGCATGCTTGTGCATGCCTGTGCATACTTATTTACACCTGTACATGCCTGTGACACACATGCACGTTAATTAGAGGTGTACTGATACCAGTTTCTTAAGACCGATAGGAGTACCAAGTACTTGGTTTAGAGAATCGGCAGTAACCGATTACCAATAGGAGTACTTAAGTAATACTGGGGGCAGAAGGGGGGGCAGGGAGGAGCCCTATTGGCTTCATGGAAAATGTATTCGAAAGTGCTTCACGTTAAAGTGCTTTTTTGCAAAGCCAGCCATGGCAGTTTGCCTAAACAGGCAACACACATAGCTTTTCTAGTTTGGTTGAGTACACATTTCTGCTTCTCTCTCACAGGTAAATCTTTCTTCTTTTATTAATAAACAGCGCTGCGCTGACGAGTCGTCCACTCAACACTAATACAGGCTACTTATACTGTATGTAGCAACCTATGTAGCTTCTCTACTACCACTAGCCTAGCAAAACAGCTTGTGTAGTGGTCAGAGCACTACACGGTTTTTGGTCGTGGTTTTAATGTTAAACTTTGTTCCGGGTACAGCATTACATTAGTGCTGCTGTCGTTGACAACATTAAATGCTGCGGGTGCATGGCTGCTACAAAGCACAACCTGTGCTCAACGTCGCCACACATCCTCTAGGTGCAAAAAGCAGACAGTG
>JAODUE010000010.1:166676-191689 GCA_027564755.1 Amblyopsis hoosieri
TTTTAACTGTAAAGCACGTTGAGTTGCACATTGTGTATGAAAGATGCTATACAAATAAAGTTTATTATTATTATTATATTATTATTTATTTAACCACTAAATAAGTAAAAATACAATAGGTAATCAATACATTCACACAAACATGCATTAACAGACCCAAATATCTTCATAGGGCCGAGCAGAGGAAGGGTTGTTAAAATATAATAAAATAAAGAAAACAACAAAAAACACGTATGTGTCACTCAGACAGAAATGCCGACTCAGATGTATGCCTTAAACCATGTTCTTTTCTCCTCTTGTCTCCCCAGCCGGTCGGGTTTGTCAGCTTTGACAGCCGATCAGAAGCAGAGGCTGCGAAGAACGCCTTGAATGTAAGTGTTGCATGCCTCTTTGCAACGGCCTCAGCACTCTAGCGTCTTGTGATGACTTGAAGTCACGTTTCCTTTGTTTGTTGTTGTTCTTTTCCACCTATGGACATTGGAATGTCAATGTCAATGTCAATGTCAATTTTATTTATATAGCACATTTTTAAAACAACCGTGGTTGACCAAAGTGCTGAACAAAGGAAAAATTGGAAATGTATTCCAACATGAGCTCAGCTCTCAAAGAAATTAAATATAACTTGGATTGGATTTATTTTGAGGAAATATACCAAATAAAGCTTTTGGAATCTCACTCACCGTAGCTTAATCGTTTTTTCAGTAAATACAGCTACTGTAGGTATACTGGGTGAGCCATACTTAAGCTTTCAGCACCTTATCTTTACAATCTGCACTGTTCTTACAAGGCCTTACACAATGGACACACAACAATTAGAACCTCACCTACATAAAAATAGAATACATTGATCCAGGACATCATTCTAATCTTGTTATTCCAAACTCCAGCTCCTGAGCTCCTGGGTAGAAAGCTTCGAAGAGACATTTACCTACAAGACAGAGGTTATTCTCATAGGGTTTATTCAGTCTCATGAAACAAAATCTACCTAGAGCAAGTTCTCCAAAAATTACACACAAATCAGTAGCTAAACCAAGTAAACTGTCACTTTGTTAACATTTGCTAATTCCAAGTCAGATAATTAATGGCAGCTCAAACCGCATTACTTATTCTTTGTTATATACCTATATTTTCATATGATGATTTGATTATCATCTACTCCAAGTGGGTCAACAATAACACCTCCAACACAATATGTCAGCATCGAGATATTGGTGTGCATCAAAAGCAGATACAAATTATAATCGTATTATAAGCAAACAATATTCAACAAAGTTTCCATAGACTCACTTGGGGCCACTGAGGATTGCTTTTGTTTCCAGAATAAAAGGCTATGTCCCTAGTGTTGTATGTAGATTAGCCAGAGTTTGCGAACATCTCTTTGCATATTAAAATGTTTGAAAGACACAGTCATTACCTCATTTAATTTTAACGGTGAACAGATATATTTATTCTACACTCTTCACAAACTATGCCCTGATAGTTTTCTAAATCCATCAAGTGAAAGAGCAAACAGTGACATTTTTATTCTCACAACTTCTCTGCAGTTCCAACTGGCCGTGGCTGAGAGTGCGCTGAGTAGGAGCAATCCCAGTTAATTCCCTCCTCTTCCCTTCATGGGAACCAGCGGCTATCGCTTGTTGAGGCTTTGGTTTCCTCAAGGCCTACAGGGCTAAGGCAGCAGTCCTAGTACAGTAGCTTCTCCTTGGCTAGCTGGTCAACCGTGGAGAACGCTTTTCTTGGCTGCCTGTTTTTAGTTTTAGTGTGGTTTTCTCAGACAAGAATAACAAGGTTATTATAGCCGCCGGCCAAATTGAGCTCGGCCTCCTTGGATCCAAATCAGGCAACCAAGTAGCTACATTGTTTTTGAAATGAAGAAGACCTTTGTTTACGTTGAATTCCACATAAGACGCATAAGAATTATTTCAAAGTGGATCCCATCCGTGATACGTAACCTACAATGGACCTTCTTGTTTGGTACCAACATGTCAGTTTCTAGAAGGATGCTTTAGTGTTGGCAAATTCTGGAGAATTTGTCAGGGGTATTTGGCACGGTATAAATGTTTGTGATCACACTGTGTCATGGTGATTGGGGGATTTGAGGTCATAATATTACATTACAGCTACATAGTTTTACCGGGGAGCGTTGCCAGCAGGGTTTGTGCATAGAACCACAGTATATGGCGTAAGTGACACTGTGTGTTTGCCAGGTTTGTTAGAAGCTTCGATTGCTGGTGACACCACTACTTGTATATTCCACCAGCCACAATGACATTTTCATCCAAATAAAAACAATACATTACAACTCTCAAATAACGCCCTAGTGACAACCAAAAACAAATTACTTCCAACAAAACGTTTAATGGCAAAGTAATATTAGTAAATAAGGATAGTCTATATATTCATAAAGAAAATATGTATATGAACCCTGGAATTAGTTTTGCTAATTGTACGTCCTGATTTGATCCCAGGGGGTGCGATTTGACCCCGAGATCCCTCAGACTTTGCGACTGGAGTTTGCCAAGGCCAACACCAAGATGGCCAAGAACAAGCTGGTTGGCACCCCAAACCCCCCTCCCTCTCAACAGAGTCCAGGGCCACAGTTCATCAGCAGAGACCCATGTGAGTATTGCTGCCAGTCCTCCCTCGGTGGCTGTGTCCATTATTGTTTATAGAGATAATGGACGTGGGGAAATGTTTGATTCAGCTGACTGTTTTTGATTTGCTATTGCTTGAAAAATGCTTGAAAAGCATTTTTAAATCACGTTTCTTTTGACAGTTTTGTACATGATCTTCTGTGACATCATGTACTGTAGTTAATGCTACTCCTGAGAAATAGACCTCCTAGAAATACTGTTTAATGCAATTTTAATGCAACACTTGTGCTTTGAAGTTCAGCAGTATAATTTCACCCTGCATTTGTTAATCAATGGTTAACATGACTCCCAGAGCTTTCTCCCCAAATAACACATTACTGTGCTTATATAAATGTTTCATTAAGTGTACACTCGCTATTCACTTTGGAGCCAAACCTTTGAGTTCAAAGTTTGTGTGGAATTTTCATATTTAGCTCTGTACACTCTATTTTGCATTAAGTTGAATATTCTGTCGAGTGTTCTGTAAAAACCAGACATTAGTAGTTGAACATCGACCAGCTGTGGTCATACATTCTTCTGGAATGACTGAACTTCTCTTATCTCAGGGTTTTTTATTTTTAATTTTTATTTTTTGTGCTCGATGGCGTGCAGGAGCCCCAGTGGACCATGGAAGGAAACGTTTAATGGAACCATGATGTAATAAAAAAAAATTTAAGCTATCGTCATTTCATGATAACTCTTGAATGTTGAAATCATTTTTTCTGATTGTGCTTCGATAAACAGCCGCCGGAATGTAAATAAAATATTCTTGAGCACACTGAACATCGTGGCTATTAGAATATTTCTCAGGCGTTTTGAACGTTTCACTGATTATGTGCTAAACCGCTTGGATATGTTTTTGTCCCTCAACTCAAATACAGCGGGGATATGTGCTATCGTTCCCACACTCTGTTCACACCGCTCACACTGTTCACTCACGCACTTTCAACCGGACACATTATTTACGATATCTCCTTCCTGGACCTGTCTTGTCCACCTCTGAAACAGACAAATCACCAAACGTCTCTTATGCCATTTTCACCACAACAAATCACCGCACCGGTCCCCAGCTAAAGGAGGGACGCTGGCTTCAGATTCAAAGGCACATGTTCTCACCTCCACCTTCTCTGTCACCCTACCCGTCTGCCCACCATCCACCCTCCTGCTATTCTTCCTTCCACAGATGAGCTCACAATGCCCGCTCTCTATCCCAGCAGCCCAGACGTGTGGGCCTCATACCCGCTGTACCCGGCGGAGCTGTCGCCGGGCCTCCCTCCCGCTTTCACCTACCCCTCCTCGCTCCACGCTCAGGTAACCTGCACCCCCACTTCCCCCACACCCTCCCCCTCGACGCCACCGTCTATTAGTCCCCCCCACCCCAACCCCAACCCCAACCCCGAGGCCCCACGATGCAACTCTCGCTTGCCCTGATGCTGAACTTCCACATTAGCAAAGAGCAACTAAGCTAACTTCAGCTAAGCTAGCTCATTTCTGGAACATACTGTATATTGTATAGAGAGCCAAAGTCAATTCCGCATTATGGCACCTTTGTTTGGAAAAAATATGTATGGTAGTCAACGGCGAGAATACAATTATTTTTAGAGCAAAGTACACATATGATGTGTGTGTATATAAAAGATAATTGTTCAAGTCAAGAACGTTGCAGTTTGTTGTAAAACTGTAAAGTAATCTTTAGTTTTGTGTGTAACCGCTCAGTGAACTACACCTTTCGTCTCGCACAACATCCGGTCGGGCACAACAAACTGAGACTTTCTTGACTAGAATAATTTTCTTTTAAATAGTCAAACATCATATGTGTACTTCGTGCCACAAGGCAAATAATATCTAAAATTTGTTGCTGTTGACTACCATACATATTATTTTTTAACTCAGGTCCCATAATGTGGAAGTTATTTAGGCTCTCTATGGTGGAAAAATATTACATGACATGGTCCAGAAAGTTTGATGTAGAATTTCTGCACAAGCTTGTCTAATGACCACATTTAGTCAAATGCAGAAATCCAGTTTTCTTTATTTTCTTTCTTTCAAAAGCCACCCATAGTTCACTAACTACCTTGATGTTACTGTATGCCAATTACTTTATCCATTATTTTTGTTAATTCAAGTCATAATCTTTGTTTGAAAAGCTTGCATCATCTCTTTGACCAATTAAATCTCTGTTTTCTGTTTCGTGTTGTTTTGCCAAACCGTGACCCAATTATCCAGGTCTTCTAATCTGCTCGGCTCTACTCAGTTCACTCAGGAGTTTATTATTGATCGTTTCAAGTTCTTCTCATGGCTCATGCAGTCTCAAATATTATCTTCTATATCTAAGAATAATTTCTCTGTGTTTCCTTTTTTGATCTTCACATAGATTCCTTATTATAGAAAAGGTTTTAACTCTCTGGGTTTACTATAGTTTCTCTACTGATCATTTTAATGGTGATAATTCATGGCTTTAACATTTGGCTGACTTCGTTAGGTTCAGTATTTTATGTATTTTTATTCGTAATGCAGAATTTTTAAGTATGAGCCCCCTAGCTCACACACAACAGTTGAATCTCCAGTAAATTCAGAATGTGATACTGTACAAGTTCAAACCGAATCTCCTTAACAAGTGATTTCCCCCTGCATGGGTCGATGAGCATGTAACAAGCAATACTAAATGGTACACGTCACTGTCCAGGGAATGTCACATTTGAGTATTTGTTGGTGAGAACACATTGGATTAAAGGTATAAATGTCTACATGTTGAGTAACTGTAACCAACACAGAAATTACAATAAACAGTTTGTGCTCGTACAATATGATTCCATGGTGTTTACAGTATGTGTGCGTGTGCGTGTGTGTGTATGTGTGTGTTTAGATTCGTTGGCTCCCACCTGCAGATGGAACTCCTCAAGGTTGGAAGTCCAGGCAGTTCTGCTGAAGTATGTGTGAGTATAACACACACACGCGCACACACACACACGCACACGCGCACACGCACACACGCACCCCTATACACACTTCTGTCCTGCTATGACAAAGAGGTACTGTATACATTGCACTGTTCTGTGAAAACGCTTGGGTAAATGTTATGACACATGGAATAAACAGTCGGAGAAACATTCCTAAACATTCGTACGATATAACACGTAGACTGTCGCAACACTAACTTTGCCTATGCGTTAACTAATCATAAATAAAGCTTGCCGTCACTTTGTATTCTCTTTGAAAGCTCCTGCCCTCAGTCCTCAGATAAACGATTCTAAACAAATTAGACATGTCACATTTGTGGTAGGCTTCAAAGAGCTCACACATTCCCCATTTTATACTGACAAATTTGCCCTTTACAACTTCAGAGGGTACTCATTTAACCCGAAACACCACCGAGACTCAAGTCAACATCCCTCGTTATCGGAAGACCAAGAAAACAAGGAGAGGGGAAAAAAAATAAAAGTACATTTCGGAACTTTCCCTCCTCTGGGTAACAGAATACAGTGTGGTCATAGGTCACTTTACACCACTGATGTCGTGTCTTCTCTTCGTACTGAGCATCAAAGCCAGCAGCCCAAACAGAATACACAATGAAGCCTGGGACCTCTCAGCTCAATACATCACACTGTGCACTGTCAAGTGGATAAAACAGTGACCCCTGGTTGTTTCGCTAAATACCGGGAGCATGATTATAAATGTGGATTATGCTTCACTCCCTGAATCAAGGAGTGAAGGCCCTATGTCCTTCATTCATTAAATAACTGCCTATTTCCTAAACAGTGCTAGTTTCTTGCTAGGTTTCTTGCTAAGTTGGTACATGGTTGGTATGGAAAGATTATGTAAATATATTTATTGTATGTTGAGATTTAGATTTTAGACATGCTTTAATAATACAGTCAAAACCCATACTTAACACATGTATTATTAGCAACATAGAATTACGTAGAAACATACTGTAGAAATCCTCCTGGTCTATAGTAACGTTTAACTAAGATAGGCGTCAATAGCAGTGACTTGTTAAGGCAGATATATCTTTGTTGGTGTTGCTTTGCAATATGTCCTCTGATAAAGACAGCCAATGCAAGTAGTGCGGCACATGTGCTTTGCTGTCTCCAGACAAACAGAACCCTGTTGTGCTAGCAGGAAAACAAAACCAGAACGCAAGACAAATCCCCTTCTAGTCTGTGTCTTTGCTTACATTGTGCGTGTGTGTGTGTGCGCGGGCGTGTGCATGTGGCGCCAGTCAAACAGTCACCAATACCCCCCCACCTCTAAAGTCTTGGAGCAGGAGGCAACATGTTCCCCTGAACCCTTAGGGAGCGGGTAGGCGGTGTAGGGGTGGGATAGCGGCTAACGTTCTCCGAGCTGTTGATTGGTGCTAGCCCTGGCTCCACATCCCCCCGTGACAATGCCATTCGTAGCCAGCGCCTGTTGGCTTATCTATTTTCACAATACCAGGTTCAGTTCAGCCCCCATTGTGCATTTGTGGTTTTCCAAGTGACAGCTAGCTTGCTAAGGATTTCCAAACACATTATGCAAGTGCAAATATCAACCATAACTTGTGTCAGACGAGGGCTACAAATAGTAACTAGAAATCCTACCTATGGGTAAATACAGTAAATATATATTTACTCACATCACCCTAAGCAAACAAGCTTTGTCTTCAGGAAGTGACATCAGTAGAGCAAATTAAGAATATATAGTCTTCTGAATATGAGAACAGGATTGTGGAAGTTCAGTGGAAATTGGCAGCGGATTTATGTAGTTGAATCAAAGTCAACTGCTCAGTTAAGGTTAAGATATATTAAGAAATATTTTCAAAACTCTTTAGACACTGTAGAAATACTGACTTAAATACATGTTGTATGACATGGTAGATAACATGTTTGTTGCTGTTTTGGGGATTTTTCTTTCTCAGGGGGGTTGAAGAGGAAGGGAGTGAATAAAGGAGTGACTCAAAAGGCACAATTACTCCCCCTATCAAACATACAGGAAGTCATTTGGCCTGTCAGGCTGCCATAGCGGATAATAACCTCCACTAATGCTACAACAACATCCACATATTTGCCTCACAGTGGGGGGGGGGGGGGGGGATTTAAGGGACAGCTAAATAATTTGTCCACTAACTATAAGCAGTTGTGGTAATTATGTTTTACCTGTGATACACACAGATACACATACATTGTGTGATACATTATCCCCCTATGTAATATGCACAGGGCCACTCAGGGCCACAGACATCTGTTATAAGAATTATCACTATATTTTGCTTAGTCCAAATGTAATCATCAACCTCAATTGCATCTATACGTGAGCTAAGCGTTGTTGTAAAATATGAAGTAGATTAGGCACAGCATCCTTTCAGAGGAACTCATTTCCATATTGAAATTATATTTGGTTTCCTACTATACTGTACATTCCCAATGACACATGGATGACAGAGGTTTCGGCAGGACTGTGGCTTATCAGCTTGTCCAAGCGTCGTATAGCGAGAGATCATAAACCTATTACCATTGAAACCAGTGTTATCAAAAAGACACAGGCACCAACAGTTTGGGCTAAAACTAACTTAGGGACCTGGCTGTGTATTGCTTGTGCAATACGGGCCAGCAAGTGATTGTGAAGACTTTTGCTCACACCTTTTTCTCAAACAAGGTGATTTAGCACCAAGAATGTACTGGAAATGATTGCAGCTTGTTGTGGAAAACTGCAAGGTGTATACACTACACAGTCTGTCAATGGGTGACTGGCCTGTTAGTAGTGAGAAGGAGAGTAAATGTTCTAATTAATGGTGATGTCCAGTTATTCTATATCAATGTAATGCCCTTCACAATAGGTCTTCTAAATAAATATGTGATGATACAATCACAATAAAGCTAACACTCATGGTGAGATTATTCTGCGTGGTTTGGTGTGTGTGTGTTAACAGCTGAAATTGAGTGTTTGGAATCTCTCTGTCTTTGTTCTGTGCAGGGGAGGTGTTCAGTGGTTGCCAATAACGAGGTTTAATAATCACTTGGCATCTTGGCTTGTCAACAGGAGACATTTCTGCAAACTTCTAAACACCAGGCCACCACCACGCACAAGTTCAAACAGCTGTTTCTGGTTACGCTCTCTGGGGGGACACTTGTGGGAAACTCTCACGTTTTAGCATCCGCTTTCCACAACTTGAACTTCCATGAGCATGTCGTCGCTGTGAGAGGACAAAAGTCCTCTCTAGTACATATAAAGGGTTAATTTGAATTTGCAACAGTCTTTTTCATTATACGCATTCCTATAAATAAACAGGGAACTGGTTGACTGAATCACCGGGTCGTGGGACTTTCTCAACCCATGAATGACAATACCGTAATACAAATTCTCTCAAAGCACCACAATTGGAGTTACGTGGATTTCACCCAAACAGCAACGACACGTGCTCAGAGTTGGATATAAACAGTTTAACAGTGGATGTTAAAGTCCAGTAAACCGGAAAGAAAGGTGATTCAGAATTTCCATGCCACAATGCACGGTAGAAGAGTGCAATGTACGTGTAGTGTGTGTGTGCTGGCCGCCTGCCCTGGAGGGGCATGTTGGCCAACCGCCAGACAAACCCAGTGGTTCCTGTTTAACTCTGGTCAAACTCCCACTATAGAGACCATGGGCCAGTCCAGGCCCATTTCTTAGAAGTTGGGTTTCAATTCTCCCACCCCCCTACTGACATCTTTCTGTGTCACACACACACACACACACGCACACACACACACAGAGCCTTAGCTAACAGTCGATAAGCGCTACACTCTAGCCTTGGGCATGTGGAGAGTTTCAGGATGTAGAGACGTCAGCAGCCACATTCATCATCACTCACACACACTAGACATCGCTGGTATGTGAGGAGGAAAAACAGTCTGGGACTAAAGGGTTTTCACCGGATTAAAGTTCCATTGGCCTGGCCCCCTTTTGTTACGTCCAACAGGTAGAGCTTCTGGATGCCACAGAGCTCCTTATCGACCTGGTAAACACACTCTTTCTACTGGAACGACCACGCTCGTCATTCAAAGGAACACAGGAATGAATAAGAAACTTGAGATATTATTGCCTTCTATTGATTCTATTGCCTGCCTGCACTCTAAGATATCGGTGATACCGGAACAACAGTATCTACACGCTGAAAGACACACCGCACATAATACACACATTCAAACCCCCTCCCTCCCTATTCTCCAAACAGCACTTGTTTACCTATCTCACATTCTGCCCAGGCACCTAGTTACTGGATGTAACGCATTACGCCTGGAAATCACTAAACCTGCTCTTAATCCACAAAGACATGTTCAATGATCAACCCAGTCTTTAACCTTGGCGCCTCAGCCAGAACAAATATCCCGACCGGGAAGTATGCGTCGCCTGTGCTTAGTCAACCAGTGGTATTATGCATCGATTCCCTCACCCTTGATTAAACGGCACAGCAGAGCATTAGGCCAGCCATGCCCAGACATGCCTTCAATACTGTGAAGTGCAGCCCCCTCCCCTCCAACTTCTTCTACAGAGCTGCCTTTGTCTCTCTGTCTCTCTCTTCATATCGTGTTGTCTTTTCTGTCTGTTTATTGTTTCTACGACGCTTCTTCCCGCTGAACTCCCAGTTACGGAGACTTCCCGAGCTGCCCGAATCTATATTTGGCGGCACATCTGGGGTTCAGAGGGGAGGTTGACCTCTCTCACTGGATTGTCGGGTGAAAAGGGATATTGGCGGAGGGGAGGGTAGGCAGGGGGAGTCATGGGGTCACGGTGGATGGAGTTTGGGTCATATTCAATAAACAACTATGTTTTTTAGTTGTTAGTTTATGTTAGTTTAACACACAGTATCCAACATGTAAGACAGTAAATTAGCACTAGCTTGAATGCATTAGTGGAACAAATATATGGGAGCTCTGAACAGCTCTATAGACTATAAAAAATGTATTGACATAAAACTAATTTACAGCCTATGGGAGCCTTTCAGACAATTCTGTCTCTTTTTTGTCCAATCAGGTTCCTGATGTGTGATGGCGGCCGTGGCCGGCCGTGACGGGCTTGCTGACTGCCTCTAGTGTCCAATTAGAAAACTGGGAGCGTCGACCTAACCCGACCCCTCTGATCAGCGGACCGTCGGTGAGTTCACAGCCAAGCGCTCCCAGTAAGCAGACTTCTTAACGGTGTATGATTATGACAGGCCGGCGTGAAACGCGTAAATCACACTTCACGGCGGAGGTGAGATGCTCACGTCTGCCGCGTCGTTTTGATCTCGGGAGTGTAGATTTGTGGGAGAGAGAAAGGGGAGGGAAAAAAAGCTGTGAAAACCCAGCTGTGTTTTTTTGGGAGGTAATATCGCGCTGCCAAACATATCTACTGGAATGGAACTTGAAAAGCGGGTAGCCATATTGACACTGGGTCAGATTTCACCTGCAAGTGTTATAATTTTCCCTGGACGCAGAGGGGCTTGGAAAACAGGCCGAATCAGATATTTGTGGGATACAAATGGACGTGCGTGTGGTCTCGGTTGCGTGGGCGTCCTAAATGAGGCAGTGGGGGGAAATAGAGTTTATTTGCCATTTGTTTTTCTTCCGTCAGCGACGGTGTGTTTCACTACGATATGTAGCTTTGTAGCTCACCCAGCTAACATATTGTGCATGTGTAGCAGCGTGCGCTTGTAAACGCTTCGCTGTGTGGTCTTTTACCCACGTGTTTTCATTAGTCCACGTGCATGTTGGTTTGGGTGCTGCAACCATGGCAACCTCATTCCCTTTTAACACCCCTCCCATCTCTTTCTCTCTGTCTCCTCCCACCCACCCCCTGGTTTTAGGCATCAGCTCCTTCATGGGCCCCAGGACATACCAGACCCCAGCCTCCATCACACATCGAGCACCCCCCCGCCCGCCCCTCCTTTTTATACTGTTACATACTCAAGAATTATTAACGGTGGAATTTTGGCTACACTTGACGTCTTCCTTCTGACACCATCCCAAAGGTTAAGGGCATTTCCGAAAGACACACACAAGGACCATGTTGAGCGATTGTGCTAATCTCAAGTATAGAGTGAACAGGTATCTTGCTTTGCGTATATATGTATATATGCAAGTGTTTTTCCCTACTTTAAATGTCGGCTGGCTAAAAGAAGGAAGACTTACAGTAAGCAGCCTAGTTAGGAAGGCCTAATATATGGAAGTGTAGCCAAACTGCACCCTGATATTGTTATTATATAATTATGATTACTATTCTGTATATCATTCATATTAATGTTATTCTGATTATTAAATATTTGTTGAAGCATGAATGCAAAAATGAAAGAAAAAAAAAGACGAAAATGCTGTACATTTTTAGATATTTTAAAGAAATACAAAAAGGTATTTTTGTAATCAAGCCAATGTTTGAAATGATTGGTTAGTGTTGTGTTTGAGTGTGTTATCAACCAGAACTTTCCTGCCTTTTCGTATTTGTGCCATTCAGGTCAGTTTCTCTGCTACAGGGATACCAAAGCAGTCTCGTGCATTTGCCATCGTCCATTTTGCTATTGTGTCCCATCAGGCATTTACCAGACCAATAGGTTACTACATCTCGTATGCACATTGATATTCCACTATAGTTTATAATATGGCATTAATCCCAATTATGTCAATAAGGGTGTTGCAAAAGCATATACCTTTAAAAGGCTATATTGTGAGTATGGCTATTTCTATAATCTTGTTTTAGGGGCATGTATAGGCTATTAATTTGGACATTTAATAAGAGGACTAACCGTAATATGGTGTAAACATGGTCATCAAGACCCATTGTGCATTTGCTCATTCCACCAATGAGACAGAGTCAGGTTGAGCCTGTCCATGAGCCCCCAATCATAAAAGCACCAAGACGTTTTTGACTATATAGTCAATTCTGCATTAGTAGAGTGAAGACAGGTTCCTGGAGAGTTGGACGAAGGCACCGGTGAAGGCAGAGTGGCCGTTAGCGCACAGCAAACATTGCTATAATTAGCAGACTGTTCCTTCAATGTGTAATAGAAGTTCAGGAGTGCAGTACAGAGAAACAAAAGACCAAAGGCGATTTCTTTTTTTTTTTTTTACACTGGAGAGCTATCAAGGCTGGTGGAATTATTTTGTTTCTTGACGGCTTTGTACTTTTCCGCAATCTGAGTTCTTATGAAGTGTGACATTATGTTTTGCTGCCTGACTATTTGGTGTCACTCCAAAGAGTCTCCATAACTGAAAGAATGTTCATTTCAAGCGATTTAATTTCCTCTTTGTCTATTTTTATGGAATGTGATTGAACCTTTTTTTGTATTTTTTGTAAAATGAATTTCTAAAGTAATGATTGGAGTGTGAAAATAATGTTTTGTATTCTTATTTACAATTTTTGACATGTTGAGGCCAAATACTGTAGTCTGTTCAGTTTATATTTACTCTTATAACTAGTCAAATTTAACATTGATGGAAGAATTAATAGAGAAAAAAAATAAGCCCAGAAACATCAAAATAATTAGCGTATTGTCTCCAATCATCCAAATTAGTAAACTAAATTACGATATATATGAATAACACAAACATGAATGTCATATCCAGCTGTCATATAAAGCAATTTTGAATTTTAATCCAGATGCAAGATTGGTGCCAGTTGGAACAAATATTTTCTGTTTGTGTGTGTGTGTGTGTGTGTGTGTGTGTGTGAATTTGTTTTAACTGCTATTATGTTAAAAGGTATAGAAAGGGTGTCTATCATATATTTCAATGTAAGTATTATTGTACGTTTGATTGTATATTCATTAGGTGATTTTTGAGAGCTCCTTTAGTTCCTATTTGAATAATTGGAGCGTGAGTGATATATGAATACTGTTTTACCTAGAAACATTCACTGTGAAACTCAGAGAGGGCCGTGCTATCTGGAAGAACGCTGGGATGTTTTTGTTTTTGCCAACGGCAAAACAGAATATTCTTCAACCAGATATAATTCCCGTTTTCTTTGACAGTTTAACAATCGGCCTAACTCCTTGATCATTGAAATCTACTGTGTGGCTATACCCTTGTGTTCTGTGCATGTTCACGGCATGTGTGTGTGTGTGTGTGTGTGTGTGTGTGCTCCTTCATTCCTTTGCTAATACATACAGTACTGTTGATATTTATGTATTTTAGCCGCTGTAAGGAGACATTTGTTTAAAACCAAAAAAAAGGTGATCAAATTATGTTTTTATGAAAATTTAAAAAAAAAGTGTAAAAATTAAGACATTTCAGGTCAGCAGCCATTAAAGATTGACATCATCTGCTGTTGTGACTTTTTATTATTTACCAACAATAATCGTCGTAGATAATTGTGGGTTTTCCATGAAACATATCTTGCTGTAAATGGATGAATGAGCTTCAAATGCAAATGTTAGGAACAAAGCATCTGAAAAATACATTACACTGCACTTACAAGTCTCCATTTAATGCTACAAGAAGACATATCCACGTAGCGTACGTCTGTAAAAGTAACCTTCTCTGGTGCTCACACCTTTTCTAACACTTCCCTGTCAAATCTCCAGCTATCAGAGCACTGTGTTATTTGCTGCACAACGTTTACTGTAGCAGGCGAGCTCCAGACCTCGCCATGCCCTCCATCAGAATAGTCCTGCACACCCAAGGGGTGGGTACTCACGGGACAGAGAGGCTGCGGTCAAACTAATCTCTTTCTCTCTGACGTTTCTCCGGCCTCTCTATCTGCGAGTGGGAAGTAAAAGCACATATCCCAGTACCTGTTTCATGGCACACGTAACACACACACACACACACATTCCAGATTCCTGCTGGACGCACATTTTCACGTTCAGTGCCTCTCACACAATGGAAATGCGAGACATAGCGGAGGGAATGGGTGTGTGTATACTCTGACGTGTTGGCTGTGTAGACTAGATTGTCAGGCGGCGAGTGTATTCCAATGCCCAACTGGCAACACTTTTTAATGGTGCTACTCCTCCTGACAAGTCCATTAAAGAGGTGTTGCTCTAGCTGTGGTGTGCAAGATGCAGACGTAAGGTGGATGCCTGTAGTTCTCTCATTAAGAAGCCTGTGTATGCTCTGCCGTTGTTGGAAGTGCAAGTGGATTATAAAGTCTATGGGTATAGTGATTACCATGTCATCTCTGCTGGTGGTCTATTTGCTTTAAGTTGAAGTTCACCCTTATTGCCTTTCTGCGTTAGCATGACCTCCATTTTTGTCCTCTCTGGTAGTCTAATTTGATATGCTACTGCCTACTGCTAGCACAGCAGGCATAGAGGCTACCTGCCGACCAGTTGGCAATGTCTGAACGTACACTCCCAACAGCTCTGGTTGACCTTTGGAGAGCAACTGTCGCTAAAATCCTGCTATGTAACTGAGGGGAACTTTAAATTGTTTTTCAGAGTGCGTGCATTGAACATGAAAACATCCTACGATTTCAAATATGAATGTTTTTCCAAATTTTGTGAAATAACTCAGGATACAGTATTATGATACACAAACATAATTACAGATATGATGTTCATAAGGCTGTGTACCGTGGCCTTTTGAATAGCCTAAGTCATAACCCGTTGGGGAATTAAAATAATTGCTCAGGGTAAGATATTAAATGATCAGGGACTTAAAAGTGACTCATCACTACAGCTTGTAGCCGCAGTATTCTTGTCATTGTCTAAACACTGGCTAAAAGGGGCTGCGTTTTCCTGGAAGGATTAGCCTACCGATGCCTGACTCTCCCCACTGGGTTGTTAGTGTCCACTATAATCATCCTTAATTTAGAAAAACTGACAATTTTACAGTTACAGTTACGGTGTGAATTTGTTCGATTTTGGCTTTAGTGTGAGCGGTGGGCTACTGTTTTGTTTGGGACTGTTTTGGTTCGCGTAGGACTTCTCTCCAGCTGGTTTGTTTCTTTCATCTCTATCCACTCTGCTTTCTTTCATTTGATCGCCCTTTTGTACTTCACTCTTTCCCAATGCTCAGCTCCCCCTGGTGTTGGCATCAAGCCCTCTAATACCAAGTTCATACTAAACAACTGAAGGCTGACTCAGTATTCCGTGCTTTCTAACATTTCATATTATTATAATCCCTTGTGTGCACAGGACTTCAAAGATTACAGTTAAAAGTTCAAGAACCTAATTGACAATGTGTGTGTCTGCATAGTGTATCTGCCTGTCTGTGTGTTTGGACTTAATCCAAGGAGGGTAAAGTGAAAATTAAACTTTTAACTCTGTCTTAATGAGAAAGATAACATTCTGTTGATGTGTGGAAGATGCAACCCTAATTGAGGTCTCTGTGCTTCAAAACAGAACTCCTTATTCCCTCTTACTGGTAACATCATGATATTACAGAAAGCACAGACATTGTATTCAGTAGTCTTTATTCTTAGTTCATAACAGCATAGCAATTTTTCTTAATATATTGTGTTTAATCAGTGTTGGACAGTAACTGTAATATTATTACTTTTTTCAGTAACTAGTAGTGTAACTAATTACTATTTCCAAAACGGTAATAATATTATTACAAATACTAATCCACGTAATGCTGCATTCCTGCGGTACAATAACTTGATTTCTGGTCCTAGTTAACTTAGGGTAGTTTGTAGTAGCTAATGGAACCAACCTGTCCAATCATCTGGTTTGAGAGACTGCAATGTTTTCACTTTGGCTCCTACGGCATTTTTCAGAAAGGGCAGGGCAGGGTAGTGATTGTGAAAGTAATATAGTAATGTGACAAGTAACGTAACTAATTACTTTTAATACCCAGTAATACGTAAATGTTATTACTGTTCGAAGGAGTAATACGTGATTATTACTAATTATTACAATTCCTGAGTAACTTGCCCAACACTGGTATTAATATATATATATTAATATATATATTATACGGAGACCATGACCATTTGGAAGAGAGGACAGGCAGGATGTGACAGAGGAACCTTTAGAAGCCTCTAATCTCAGAACTGACTGGTCCAATGGGACCTGTCCCTCGTGTGTTCAGAGGAGAATCAGGGTTCAAGAGCAGCCGAGCATGGGCCACATTAGCCGTGGGCGTGGCAGACCTACACCTGGGAAGCAGTGCCACTCATGTCTCCGTGGGAGGTCTGAACTAAGGCTGCGATCGATTGACCCTATCACTTCTAATAAGGACACTGTGCTTGTGTGTGTGTGCGTGCGCATGCGTGCATGCTCAGCTCGTTGCAGCTGCATTAATTTGCCTAATGACGCACCACTACAGAGTGATAAGCCTATTGTCTAGATTGACCTACAGTATGAAGACACTGACCTGTGATGTAGCAGGACTAATGGGAACACTTTACTGGAAGTACACACTCCACTTGTATCTGAAATACTGACACAGTAAACATGTTGGCTTGTGAACCAAAGTGTAATGAAATACCATTTGTATAAAAAGTAGCATTAATCATTAGTGTAATTTTGAATGGGGTACATTTAGCAAAAAAAGTACAAGTTTGTAGTGCTAACATATCCATAATAACCCAGGAAGCCAAGCAAACTACATAATGTCCATACTGATGGCAATCACATGTAAGCTTTTTCTATATGGAATGCTTGTTTATAGTTGTGCACTACTTCTTAGCAGTCAGCACACACCTGGACTACAGAAAATACCCTTATATAGAATGGATAATTCAAGGCTTCCAGACAGACAATATTAGCGTGTATAGGCTGACACCTTGTGGTCATTACCGGTTATTGCAGGTGTGTTTTCCTTCCCACGCTATATTGGTATCACTCCCCAATAGCATGTCTAACCAACATTACAGAGCTGTTTCCAAATTAATGAATAGCATTGTACACTCATTTCTCAAACCTGGTCAGGTGAAAAACTCAAGTCAGTGTGTTTTCAGGCATTCCATGGAGGTCAATTACCTCTGAGGTTACTCAATGTGATTCAGATATAATATTTCCATTGCTGTTTAAAGTTGCAGTAGCCTACTTTGAAATGAAAGAATTGCAGTAAATTACATTGCTTTCTTTTTAACCATCTAGCAACTGATAACAATTGACTTAATTAAAGTTACAAAAGGTAATAAAAAATGTGACTTTATTTACACTATAATATATAGATATTTACAAAATGTGATGAAACATAATGTTTCAATACATTAGAAAAAGCAACACGCAACAAATGCAGTTTGCCATAAACACACCATGGTTTATTAACAAATATAGTTCCACTTTAGGTTAAAGGTGCATAAGGAGGGAATGCAGCATCTAGTCTAGAAATAAATTCCTTCAAATCAGATTGTGCTAATGCAGTTTCAGGTGTTGCCTGGGAAACATACCATCTGCTGTTCCCAGCCATGGACTAACCTTAGTTCTAGACTACAACAAATCCTTCATTAATCTCTGCCATGCAGATTTGATCTAGGAGGTATCTTGGCTACATTAGACCTGGGGAAACACTCAATTATGTCTAGTTTTCTTATTATAAAAACATAGTAAAAAATATGCTATTTCTCCACATCTGGTCTGGTTATTGCTTCTTGAAAATCCTCTTGGCATCCACACCCTCATAATTGTAACTCTGGAGAAGACAATATTGATTGTGAAAAATGAGCAATAATAAAGCCATAATTTCCAACGCACCCAAATGTGTTGACCTGTCACTGACCTGGACAAGATCTCCATCCACTAGGGACCTGGTGGTGGTTAGGACCTTGTTGTTGTCTTTCCTGGTGAATTCACCTTTCAGAATCTCACCATCCATCTCCCATGTACCCTGGAGAAAGTACACAAGGCTCAAATGAAACATGTTCTTCAGTGAGAAGACTGAGGGCAGCTGGCCTAAGATGGACAAAGCAGGTCCGGAATGTTTAAGTAGGTACTCCAACACATGCACTACCATAGCTCTCCAGCAGGGGGCGGGATGTAATTAGTGAAAACAACTGGTTTTACATTGGTGGAGCAAACACGTGCTACCATTGGCGACTTCACTGACCGGTAATTTTGCAGAGACCCTAGCAGACGTCTGATTGCACTGCAGTGCTTACTATATTCAATTATTTGTTATTGCTTGATTTGTTTTAAAAAACAATATATATATATATTTATGTTATTATGTTATATTATGTTTTTAAAATATTATTATTATAATAGGCTACCGGTATTGTACCGGCGGTATAATTTATTTATAGTATTTTCATGATTTGTCCCCAATGAAAACGGTTCCACAACGAGACCCCTGGATTTGACCATTACATATTTATTAACTTTAGGTCTACACTGGTGGGAAATACGCAGTTAAGACAACAGTAGGCCAACAGACATTGCCTTCTGCCACTGGCAAAGCCACCTCAAATCTTAAATGATTTCTGCTGTTACAACACAAAATAGCTTTAATTAATCAAAAGAGTATGACAGCTTTACAAATTTGAGCGCAGTTGCTTCATATGAACAGATGGTGTCAGTTATGCCTACTTACTGAGACCTCTGTGCCATCAGCCAGGGCGTAGTCAAACTGAACGCCCAGGGTAAAGTCAATGTCTTTAGTGCGGAAAGTGCTGGACTCCTTTATGTGAAACGTGTCTTCATTCTGCTCAATGACGATCTTTAGGTTGTCGTGCTCTGCTAGCTTCCTCTTCATGACGTTAATACCTTAAGGGAAAATGCAGATATTTTCCATGGTACTTAATGACTTGCAGCTAAGAAAGACCTTTATTTAAGGTAAATTTATGTTCCCCTATTGAAGAATCTTAAAATTGATGAAATAACATGTAAACATGTTCCTATAATTTAGTGTGTATAGGCTGCTTTCTATTAGTACAGTATAGCTTTCCAAGTAGTAAATTGTGTCCGGTGACCGGGTTCATTGGAAACATTTATTTGTTGACAAGGTTTTAAATGAGCAACTGTTATTATTACACTTTGAACAATAAGATGTAGTTGTACCTTATCAGCAATATGATCTACTGCACTGTGTAAGCCATGGCATACATAACTGTAATTTGGATGTACACCATAAAATATTTCACCCCAGGGACTAAATGTGGATGCTTACTGTGATAACTAGACATGTCCTTTTGTTCTACACATATACACACATATACTTCTGATTTGTTGTGTCATAAATACTTCTTCAGGTTTGTACCTGATTTCGCTGTAAACTAATTTATAGGACTGAATTGTGATGGCACGAGTCCATGCTGGTGTTAATAATAACAGAATTCCCATTTTTATAAAAATCATAATGTTATGGGTTGAAAACACACCATCTACTGGCATCCAAGGCCAGCGCTGATGTAATATTAAATATTAACGTTAATGTTAACGCCCGCTCTCCGCCCATCCCAAGCTCAGAGCTGGGGGTGAAGTTACACTTTTAACAGACGTGACCTCCTCACCGCACACACACACACACACACTTACCCATCTGCTCCATGAACTTGTCATAGTTCTCGCTATGGTCGACCTTCCAGGTTCCTGTAAATGCCATGGCTGTGGGAGAGTTGACTTGGTACTGAGGCAAGGCAGACCGTGGGAGAGTGAAACCCCTGTTGGCCTCTCCTTATATACACTCTTCCCCTCCTTTATCTCACCCTTGCCCCCCTTTCCCAGGTCTCCATCCCCTTAGGTTGGCATGGGAGATTCTCTCCCTTATCACCATGGTTACCTGCCTGTTGAAGTCTACGTCAAATGAAGGCAATTGCCACATGCGCTCAAGGATAGCGTGATAACTGGACACACCCTTGGTAGTGCTGATGTTAACATGGTTTAATACAAGTGTATATGCAAGGAAAAAGGGTTCTGTTGGCATGGCAGCCACTCAACTGGGTCTTTGTTGTTCTCCCTGCCCCCCACTGTGGGCACTGAACTAGTGTGGGGGTCCCCCCAACTTGTATGTGTGCCTGGAATGACAATGACTGCATGCATACTACAGGAACTTAATAGTTGGGGATAGTAACCAGTTTAGTCTCATGTGTATGTACAGCAGGCCGATTGTTGGGACACACATACTTGTCATTCAACTAACAGCGTAGACAATAGGGTACTATAGCCACATTCCTGAGCGGTAGTGGTGAAGTGGTGCCCATGGGGTTGGCATTGTTAGTGAGACTGCACACCACAGCCCAGGATACTGAATGCATTGTTCAAACTGTGGGACATCCAATTACTGCAAAATGCCACCACCGAAATCTATGCAATCTCTATGAAATTTATGCAATGCAAATCTCTGCAAAACCACACCATATTATTATCAGACCAGGTCGGTGTCTATTAATAATCAGATGGTATGAGAAAGCTAATGTGAAGAACCCCATTGATTATGAAGGCATGGTTTACTAATTCCAATGAAATAGCTGTCAGTCTTAGATGAGACCTACAGTATATAATGTGAAGTGCATGATAATACTGAAAAATGAATTGCCAATGTTCTTATTAACACAAGGTGGGCAAATGCTTTGGGACTCCTTTGAAATCATTCTGAACTGAATTTTCTTAACCATACATTTCCGTAGGTTTACTGTATAAAATACAGTTAACTGCATCAAAACAAGTCTTAAAAGTTATTATTGAGGGTTATCATCTTGATGAAATACCTTAATCCTAAATGTTACGTGAAAGATTATTTGAGATTACGTTACTCGTAAAATATGTTTTTCATAACTCAAAATTGCAATTGCAATTGCAATTTCACAGCATCAGCTATGAAACATATAAAAGATAAGCAAGCAACTAAGGGTAAATGTAAATAAAGATAATTATGGGAGATTAAATCACTATCTGAGACAGACTGTATAATCAATTTTACCGCTGTCAATAAATGGGTTTTGTACGTTGAATGTCTTTGGCAGAAATACTAAAGCCGTGTTAAAGGGTGAAGCTAGAATCATTTACATGGCATTTTCCATCCTCACCTGACCCCAACAATCTTTTCCCTCCAGTTTTCCTCCTCAAGTTGCAATCTAAAAGGAGTCCCCATTGTGTCTAGTGGACTACATACTATTATTTAAAACACAGGGTTTCTATACAGTATAATACAATAAGACAATACAAAGGTTGTAATTTAAAAAACGAATTCCAGAATTAAATTGGTAAGTAGCTGAATATATATATTGAATATATATATTGAATATCTATATTAATTCTGAAATTCGTTTAATATATTATCAGTTACGTACCAATTTAATTCTGAAATTCGTTTTTTAAATTACAACCTTTGTATTGTCTTATTGTATTATACTGTATAGAACCCTTAATAGGACATAATTGTACCCTTTTAATGGGTACATTTTTGTACTTTATTTAAAAGGTACATTTATGTCTTGCAAAGTACACAATTGTACTTTAACTGGTACAATTTCATAAGGTACAAAAATGTACCGACATTACATGGTACACAAATGTCCCTCATAAGGGTACCTCTGGTGCGACAAGCATTTGTACCCCTTAAAGTACATTTCTGTACTTCCGTTTCTGTGTGTGTTGCTTGTCAAAATACAGTACAGTTAGCACATAAAAACATGCAGAAAGTCAAAATAAATATAGGTACTGTACATGTATTGTACAGTATTTGGTGTATAAATGCAACCAATTTTGCAATTTATCAAACAATTACAAAACTATTATTAGATATTCGGCCGCTTTGCATAGTCTTTTAAAATGGCCTTTTAATATATCTTGAATAGTCCAAAATTTTGCCTGTTCTGGATTAAATGAATTAAATTGCAAGAAGGAAAATTAAAGTTACTCAAGGAGTAATTAATTAATTGCTAAAGAGAATCTTAAATGAATCCTCAAAAAAGGCAGGTTTGAGCTGAAATTGACTATTGTATTGATTTTTTATGAATCTTGTTAAGTCTTGAGTTTGTCTTCCAACAGTTTCATTCAATCTGTAGAATTATCATTATTTACAGTTTATGACCATTAAGGCAAGACATCACACATAGGCTTATTTTTTCCATTACTCATATATGAATGAAACTTCCCCTGTTGAAAGTATACATCATTGATTTTTCTCTTACACATTTATTTAAAAACATATTTAAAATATGCAAATTAGGTGGTACCCTTTTTAAGGTGTGTTAATTTACATAACAACAATACATTTGTCAACAAATAGATTTCAATCAGAAAATAGACAAGATTCAAGATTACATATATTGATTGATGGCATATATACTGAAAATAATAATATTCTCTACTTTTCTATATATCTATTTATTTTATATAACTGTCCCTAAATAAATTTAAGCCTTTTCTGTGAAACCAGACAATGTTTAAAAAATAAATTATATATATATATATATATATTTGTATTGTTTCTAATTAATTTCTAATTTCTAATCAGAGCTATGTGCAGCCCTAACAACAGGAAATGGAGTTGAACATTTACACCATGCAAAACGATCCATTTCTGAAGTTAGTCTCTGCCTACACACTGACAGGTATATGCTACCATCTAGTGGGCAATGTCTTGTTTTGTTTAATTTTGATGTCCACCAATTCTCTGCAAAGACAAAGAACTGAAGAGACTATTTATATTCAACTAGATTTAACAATGTAGAATTCACTATCCCAAGCAAAATTAAACAACCAGATTCAAATGGTTCATATATGACATAGGTTTACACATTATGAGAGGATATTCCACCTCAGCAAATAACTTTGTTTGTTTGTTTGTAATTTCATCATGTCAATATTGTAACCTAGCCTGCTATTCTGCAACAATATGTTAGCTTTGACATATACTTGCACTGCTTACCAGCCCAATAAACATAATATAACCCACACCATGTGCACGCAGGCCAATGCAACAGCAGCTGCTTACATAAGGAAATCACAAACCTGCCCTAAATATATCTGCATACTTCAGGAGAGTAAGTGAAAGTCAATATTATTGAGTCTCGGCAATGAGGCAATATTTGAATTTCAAATGAGCCTCAGATAGCTCATAATGCTAGCATTCAGACACTCTGACACACATGAGTACATGCATGGTGAAGAGCCATATGGATGACAGAGCCCTGACACATAGCCGGTACATTACACTGAATGAGAAACACTGTTTCACTGAGAGGAAATGGGATAATTGACCCACATTAGGAAAGAGTGACCTAAAACACCTGTGAGAGCCAGTGTTAGGCAGTATGTGAGCACCTTCTTCAAGTCAAGTAGCAATTCACTACTGTAACTGCAGCATAGAACTATACAAGAACGAACTGCAGGCCTATGCAGTTATTTACGATGTAGGGAAAAAGATTGGTAGGTCAGTTAAAGACGCTGTTGAAAGACTTCCATACGAGACGTTCTGAGCCATAGTGGACTAAATAGTTTAGTGCCACTAACCTATTTAGCAGGAAGTTTGGGAATGCTGGTCATTGAACCACCCACCCAAACTTCCTGCTCTTTAATACTTGCTCCTGTTCATTAATAATCACATTCCCTCTTACAAATCACTTTGGATAAAAGCTTCTGTTAAAATCCTTTTGATAGGTACAGTACCTATCAAAGCTGGTAAAGTAGGTTGACATTTTAAGCAGAGCAGTTCCCTTTAAAAATAGCACCCAATAGCACACGCTACTTGCGTTGTGAAACACAGTTGTCCACGAGCGTGAGTGTATGTAGGGTGAAGGGTAGAGACCTACAGTATAAGCCTAAGAGAAGTAGCGTCAGCTATTATGTAGTACAGTATCACTCAGGATATCACACCAAAACAATAGTGCTTTTGTATCATAAGGTTTGTTAATCAGTATTACACAAACATCTTCCTAAGAAGATGATTGCGACATACAAGCCCTGCTATATAAACATGGCAGTGTCTTTGTGTTTTGCCTTTGGCTTGGTAATAGTTTATCCCCTATGGCACCCGCCTCTGCCTTGCAAGCTTCCATATTTATTTTTCCGCGTCGCCGGCGCGTCCCAGCTGCAAGAGAGGGATTTCACGCCTGGCTTGGCCTGGGTCTCGCTGGTCTTCCTGGGCCTGCTGCTGCCACCCACTGTAGGCCCTTCCTCCAGGGCTACCAGCATGGCCCAGGTGTGGGGCTGCAAATGATCCAGGACTAGGCGTCACACTGAAGCACCCTCAAGCAAGTCCCTGGTACACGCACACACACACGCATACATGCACACACACGCACACACACACACGCACGCACACGCACACGCACACACACACGCATACATGCACACACACACGCACACACACACACACACGCACGCACGCACATGCACACACACACACGCACGCACATACACACACCCACATATACAGACACACGCATACACGCACACACACGCACACACACGCACGCACGCACACACACACGCATACATGCACACACACGCACACACACACACGCACGCACACACACATGCACGCACACGCACACGCATACATGCACACACGCACATACACACACCCACATATACAGACACACGCATACACGCACACA
>JAODUE010000010.1:205777-222521 GCA_027564755.1 Amblyopsis hoosieri
TTTTTATGAAATGTTGCTATTCATGGTGCCTATAGCTGGAATAAAATGACAGATTCCTTATTCGATTTTGATGTGATTTCATAATTAAACGTATGCCTTATATTATATGGCACACTGATTAACAAGAAATTTTGAAAAGGGCACTTCATATCAAAAAGGTTGCTGACCCCTGCACTAGACGATCCTATCAGTTTACAAAACGTAAAAGATGTGTGTGGAGGGCAACAACCTGGCCAAAACAGTACACCACACACCAAATTCTATTCCCAAATGACAGAGTCCTGAATTCCAAAACCGGAAATCTTGTTAATATCCAGCGAGAAACAATGCGACTTGTAAACAAACATGGCAAATGAACTTTCGCAACAGTTTCTTCAGAACGTTAAAGAAAAACAGAAATACAGTAGACAAGTCGTAGAGATAACGTGAAAATGAATATATTATCCCCACCACAATCCAAATAAAATACACGCATCTTTGCTGCTATTGCTTCTGTTGTGATTACATTAAATGTGTTATTAATGGTTGGTATCACTTTAAATCAGCTTAGCTCTCTTTCCCATGTGACCCAGAGGCGTAACACCGCTACTGAATACATATAGGTGAAACACTGAATCCGGATTTGCGTTGTAGGCTAGTTTTTTTAAGACTAGCGTAGGGAATCGATCCGGTTGTCTGTCCTACTGTAGCGCAAAATGATATTTATATCTGTCGATCTGTCACTGCAGTCATGTGAACGTGATCATTAGAAGACAAGTCTCGCCTGACCACTTTTACATCGTGCTGCCCACTAAATATTTGTCATTGTTTTGGTCAACAAAATAAACACCGGAGGGAGAACCCTATGGCACTGGAGAATGGAGTGTTTTTGTTTTGATAGAATTCAAATACATTTATCCAGCATCACTGGCTAATACACAGTGCCTTTTTCAAAACAATGCTTTTTTTCCCCTCAATGTTCAAACATGTATAAGTTTGAAAATTTGATCGCAGGCTTAAAATTGGCAGTAAGCAACTGCAGGCTGTGGTAAATAAAGTATACTCATAACTGGTGGTCTTATTGTATACTAATGGGGGGAAGGGGCTTAAATTGGCCACAACAAATAGTCCCCTAGTCCCCTCCTGAATTTAGGCTGGAGAGAAAATTAAACACTGCTGCAGCAGGGAAAGAACAAAGTGTTTTGGAAATTGCTTTGGAGAAATTCATTTTCTGTATTTTATGAGATTTCCATTTCAACATGGCAGTTGGGAAACTGAGATAACGGCGGCTGTAAATGTGTTTTAGCTCTTTTCATGAAACAAGAATTACAGCAACTGTACTCCTTGGAGACAACTGTACTCCTGGTGGGGCGGTGGTACTGAGGTGAGTGCAAGCAGAGGGGGAGCTGCAGTGGGAAAGAAAATTACCCTGCATAGAGCCCTGCTACTTCACACCAGTTTCATATTCTGGTCAGCCATGCCATGTATGATCACCTCAGTACAAAAATTATTTGGAGAGACTACAATTATTTGCTGTGGTGTCTTAGAGCTGAGTGATAGGGTCAAATGAATACACTGGCATTTCTATATTGCTCAACATTAAAAGAATATGGACCATGTTGCTTTGTTTCAAGTGTAAATTAAATTCTGGGGAAACCATAAGGCGTGTAGCTTATTTAACAAGTTAATAAAGGAGTGCCCCCTCCCCCACTAAAATAAAAAGATATACCACTTTATACTGGCTCATATGCATCAGAGATAATGCTGGCTAACCTTAATAAAAATGGCCACCTACATTGTGTACAGTAGAATACAAGAGCTCATCCTGTGCATACAAAATATGTAAATATTAATCTCATAAATGTGCATGGTTCAAGAAATGTATGTAGATCACATCTTTTGTCTCAAATGTCAGTGAGCCTTTATGATGTGGAATTATCTGAAAACATTTGAAAAGAAAAGTGGTTCAATTAATGAAAATAAAATTAATGACATTACTAACATGCAGCATCTCAAACAGTTACATTATGTGTGCCATCACAGCATTGCCAGAAGCAAGATTTAGAGCGGGGAAGGGGATTTTCTCTCTCCTTAAAGGAATGGTCAGTCATTCTTGCTAACTTCTAGCTCATATCAAAAACAGTATAGTTCCGTGGTCCTGTGCGGTGTGTGGCATCGAAATGCATTGTGAAGGAAAGCGTAGTGCTGTGAGTGGTGTTCGCCACTTTGTTTATATATTTGTTAAATTTTACAAAAAGTGTATTAGCTTACATTTAGCTGACTTTACCTTTAATTGTCATTCTACTCACCAGTCACCTGGTCCACCAGAATTCGTGAGGTAATGATGCGGCCATACTGCGAGAAAAGCTGCTCCAGTTCTTTCTGAGTCATGGTTTTTGGCAAGCCACTGACGTACAAATTTGCATCTCTGATGGAGGCCGAGCTCGGACGTGCGTAGGAAACCTACAGCATGATGACAGATCGCATGACTACCGGTTAGCTTGTTCAACAGCATTACAGTCCATTTCAGCATTACACACACAAGAATACACACACCTCTAATATGAATTGGATGAGAGGGGGTTGGTTATTCATCGCATATCTTGCTACATGAACTCAGACAGATGAGAACCGACACTGGCCTATTTCTGGTAGAGACCGTTAGCAGAAACTAGTCTTTCACTCTTATGTCCAGGGCCAGAAAGCAGGCTGTGAATATAATAAGAAATAAACCAGTTTACCTTCCAGAAGTCCATGAGGGCCATGCATTGTATTAAAACGAGACAGAAATATTGCCCTTCCATGGTTTTCTCCGTTTAAGTGAAAGAAAAGCGCTTAGCCTCAACATAGCAAACTGTAGTCATGAGCCACTTACTGCTGTATTATACAGTACTATTGAGCTTGCTCTGCTTGGCAACATGTGATCTAGCAATATAACATAGTAAAATATAGCTTGGCAACTGCCGATGGCATGGTACTTGGTCTAATATCATGTTACATTGTGTGCAAAAGTACCAGAGTCTGTAAATGCATTGTGTCACATTGGATAAATGCATCTGCTAAACAACTAAATCGTCTGTGAGCAGACAATGTAATTGTGCTTACAACTCATCTGATGGAACCTTTGATGTATAGATCGCACCATGTTAAAGGGATCAAGGTTTTTGAGCTAGCTTCAAGAGAAAAAAAAAAAAAAGCTCTGCATGAGGAGCCCTTTTTCTGGGACAGTGTGATTCTTTCTAAAATAAAACAAATGGAGCTCGCTCAGCATTATGGGATGTTTATTCAAGGCAGTGGCAATTTCTATCCAGCAGGCCTCTGTCAAATGAGCTGCCCTGTTTGCCGCTGCCCCCACCCTCCAAAGAACCAGAAAATAGTTCTAAAAGCCTTGCACAGGGATTAGTAAATGTCCGCAGTTCAAGTCACAAATCAAAATGTCTCCATGAATCAGGAAATTAATAGAAAACTTAGAAGGTCCAGATACTAATCTACCAGGTACTGTGGGTCAATACATCATTATACCCTTGACTAGCCAAATTAATTTCCCTCTGCGTATTTTCCACGCTCTCTACAGTCATGGGGACATTCATAAGATATCAGAAAGACAGACACATTACATACAAGTTATCGCATGGCTGTGCTCAAACTGGGCACCAGGTTAGATCGAGAGAAAATGTAGCATACAGCTTGCTGTATCTTGCCATTCCCCTTGCTTGGTAGCTGCAGGTTTGTGACAGGGCCGTCTATTATCTGGCGAGCGCAGCCAGGCCGTATTTAATTACAGTGTCAGCTGCTCTGCTAAATGGTCCTTCACAAGGCCTTCTCTGCAATCTCTGGCAATAGATTGCTTCAATAAAATGCACTCGCTTTAATTAAACCTCCAAACAGGATACCCTTTTTGTTCCCCCCCCCAGATCGATAAGACCCAACACTTGGGTCACCAGTCTACCAACTTCAACCTGTTCCAGACTAAGTGAAGGTGAGACTAAAGAACCCTCCCAAATGTCTGGCAGTTCCTCGCCCAGTCTATGCTTTATTTCACTTGATGCCAATAACTGTATTCCCCTTTCCTATAGAACAGGTGAACGATGCAAGATCTTCATATCATAAGGGGGAAAAAAAAATTTCTGCTTTTAAACAGTGTTTCTTCCAAGCATTAAGAAGGCGTCAGTACAATGCTCCGTCAAAGAAAAAAAATCATCCAATAATGTGACTGCCATCTATGCGTCTTGTTGCACTGTATGAAACAAATTTTTCCACAAGCACGTCAAGCACTGCACTGCCTGATGAATGCTAATGGCAGCCACCTTCCTGTACCGGCATAATACGCTGCGCTGCACCAGAGCACATGCAACCATAGAAACAGTTCTGCTCTACTGAGGCCTAAAGCAAAGACGCTTGTGACTAGATTGACAATAGGCTTCACACGTCTGCTCCTCTCGTTCGCAGTCTTCTCTCTACGTACCAAATGTTCTCAGTCGGGCAGGAGAGACGTCACTGAACACAATCCAACATTTAACGTAAGCACTAGTGATACTTTACCTTGATGGTTTTGGTCTGAAGTCTTAGGCCATTTAAGGTGTTGATGGCTTTTTCGGCATCTTTTGGGTCCACATAGTTCACGAAACCGTAACCTAGACTCTGTCCTGCAAATGCAAAGAGATAAACAATGATAGCGCTTAACAGTTCATGTACATAGTTATATAAAATGTTTTTTTGTGATGCATTTTTTCCCCTCCAAATGCTTGAACTGAAATAGCCATGTGTATGAATACAGAAGGGCACATAGCAACACAAACTTGGCTCTGGAAGCTCCCGTCTCCAGCCAACTCCTCTGCAAATGTGTCGGATATCACTAATGACAGGCTATTCCTCTGGCTTCATGCAGGCTCCTCTCTGACATAGGGCCACGCTGAAGTTCAATGTGCTCTGCTCCCTCTACAGTACATCTCCAAGATGTACACCAAATTAACACACTATGTGTAAAGAAGCAATTCAATTTCCTACAACCCACGCCAGTGGGGTTTGATGCAATTCCACCGCCGGTCAAGTTTAGAGACAGCAAAGCCAGCAAATACACAAGCATCTTGAACGGAAACCTTGCTCAGGCAGAAGACATTCATATTCCCACAGAGAAATGAGACTATTTTAAATGTGCATTTACTTAGAAAACCATTAGCAACTGAGGAACAACTGATGTCTTGGCATGCAAGTTTCCTAAAATACAATTATGTATATCTGATCACGTGCCGGATTGTCTATTAAAAACAGAGGAGAAGGGGCGTGCAAGTAAAGCCTTGGGATGGGGATCATTCATTTTTATTGATACAGTTTTCTCAGACCTTGTAATGATCCGAGTCTTTATCGATACCACTATCGTTACATTTCTATTTAAATATATTTTCCAAGCCTATGAAATCTATAAAACTACAGCTGCGGAAAGAATTAAAAGACCACTCCAGCAGTTTCTCATATTTATACTATTTATACATATTTAATTTACTTAGCTGTATATGTAATACGTATTTTTAGTATGATTGATAGATATATATAGGAATTGGAATAATGGGGTCCATGTAAACGCAGCTAGTGTGAGCCATGCATGCGTGTAGAATATGTAGGTGGGGCATGGCCATGCTTCCAACATCTGAACATTTGCTGCGCGCTTCCTTTAAAGCACTTGTCTCCATGAACAGAAGGGTTGATGACCTAAAGGCAGGCTGAGCAGTGCCTACGTGATTGAGTAGACATGCAACACTCACAGCTAAGACTTACTAAACATTTGGCCATAGCACTAATGTAGCAGCACGCACATTTAAGCTAGCTCAAATATACTGCTACAGGGCTGCGGGGAGACATACGCAGAAAATTAAAAGGTTGTTACGTCTGTGTACTGTCAACATTAAATGACCCAATAGGATGTGAAGAACATTGGGCCGCCTGTGTCTTGTTTGGATTTAGTCTCAGCATGAGTTCACGTCGCCGTGACCTGAACATAACAGTTAGACTAGTGCTGGTTTGCAAAGAACGCACGCCTGTATAGTACATTATGTGGTCATTGGTCACTGAAAATGTGTTCAATATTTGCACATCAAACCCCTTTGGGGCATTCAGAAAGGTGGAATAAGCCGCTTTCCCGGTTGCATATGTGATGTAGAAGTAACACCAAGCACACCACACTAGGAATATCTGCATTTATCACAGAACAGGTAAACATGAAAGCTGGGAGCTACGCATTCCCAGATAAAAATATTTTAAGCTCATGTTACAATTGAGAGAACGGTTACTTAAACGATTTAAATGACAACATAAAAACAATTTTCATTACCAAGTGCACAATTTTCACAGACAATAATTGGCCAAGTGGTGCTGCTAAATTAAAAACTAGGAGACAAGCAGCGCGATTAGCACTATATCTTTAGACAGCCATTTACCACCACCAGTCTTAATTAGGGCTTGAACAAAAACAATGACATGTAAACCGTACAAGACACCCAGATCAATTAGTAGTCAGCCAGTTTGCTGGAACATTCTTGGTGCACCATGAATGCTTGTCACAACCCCTCTCAGTCGGGACAAACCAAAACGTCAGAACGGTAATAAAGGGTGGGGACAGGCACCTAAATCACTATGGCACAAACTTAAAGATGGCTTATTGTACTGAGAGCACTCAGTGAGCCATTTATAGACCCATACACTATGTGTCAATATGTGCAAAGTATATTTTTGCTTGATATTGAGTGAATTATGCACAGTTGCAGAGACAACTCATGGTATGGAAAAGGGTTAAGCTCAAAACACCCAAATTAGTTTGCTGCACGCACGGTTCAACAGTTTGCTTTATTTCATGGATGGCTAGACAATCAAATGTTTTTATAATTATGACATGAACCTAATTTCAACCAAACAAAGAAACTGCCCCATTTGTTGATAGGGTTACTCCTCGCTGCCATTTCAAATTACAGGAAACTGGTACATACTGTACAAAATCTTTGATTGTTTTCAAGTCAGTTTTATCATGCATTGTGCAGTAGGAAGCTACAAAGATGAAAAAAAAAAAAATTATAAAATTGTTGGAATAGTCCTTCCATTGGCCACTTATGCCAAGATAGCATATACGAGGAAACTGCTCTTTTAGGCATAGTGCAATGATGATGGTTCAGGGAAGACGCAACAAAAGTTATAGTCTTGGAGATTTAGGCTACCTAGACTTGAGGGAAGGGGAAGCACACTAGATTGATGCACGCAGAAGAACACTTCATTTGCCGGACAGTAAGCACTAGGGGTGTAACGGTTTTGAAACCGAAATCGCGATACAATCGTCCATCATTTCGTGTCGCGGTTCCGAAATACAGAACTGCGGTCCGCACACAGACACACACCCAACCTGCTACAGATGCAGCCTGTTGAGGTCTCATATACGTTGCTACTGTAATTGAACTACAATTTCCATTTCACATTTAGCTCAACACTAGATTAGAACCACTGAGCCTTTTTATAGTCATCAAAACACAATACAAAGTGATTTATAGAATGCATGTGTTCTAATTCATGGAATTAACCCCCGTCAGATGGCAACAATTATATTGCCTTCGCTTCTTTACTCAAACTAAACAATGTGGAATAATATCACACTTTATTTAGAAGCATCAATGCCTGTGTGTGTCATTTTGCTGAGAAATGACAAGACGCGCAGCGCACATACACAAATACTGTGTTGTCTTCGTTGGTGGGTTGGGCATGAAGCAGCAGTTACCTTTCTTGTGGGTGTCTTTCACTTAACCTATCTGACGTGTCAATAAAATATCCATGATGTCCGCCAAGGTATGAGAACTGTCCAAAACTTTCCAGGTTATTTTTAATTCAGTCTCTGGCCGCTGTCTGTTTTGCCATCATGTGGTTCCAAACTGTTCGATCGTCTGCTTGCATTTTGTAACTTGTAGCAATGAAGCTACAGTGTTCTTCTTGGTATTCCAAATTGTTGATAAAAAAATGTGTTTATTTTAAACATGAATACAGCAGCAAACAATTACCATTTTCTATGTTAGGATATAGTGGAATATTGTCCTCAGCAGGGTGTTCTAACATAATCCAACCTCATCAATTTTTTGTTTACCTAGTGCTGGGCTACAGCATAGTGCGCATGTGTGGGCGGCAACAAGAAGTGTTCTTATTTGGCTAAGAAGCTGGTACTTGTGTACCATCTAGTGGCAGAAAGTATAGAAAAAAAAAAAAAAGACTATTCTACTGAATGTAGTCATGGCCAGAAAAACATTCCCCGAATATACCGCTCAAAGGAAGAAAAAAATAATAAAGAAAAACACGTGATATTAACCGAACGTTACTCAAAAACCGAGATATGAACCGAACAGTTACACCCCTAGTAAGCACTGTAACACATTTACCACCATGAATATTTAATCAGAGGTGGTTGCGTTTTAATTTAAGGTATAGTCAGCAATTGCTGGCTATTTGTAAGCTAATGCACTTTTAGTCAAATTCACAAAATATCTCCTTGCAGCTAACTGTTCTGTACGTGTTGACAAAATTATCCAAAACTTCTACAGGCCTGGTTCCATAAATAGACAAAGTGGGGAACACCGCTCACATCAACAAAATATGTATATTCCTATGTCCAATAACAGTGTATTAGGGCTGCACGATTTGACCCAAAATCAAAATCACGATTAATTGAACATTGTAAATCGATTATGATTAATGAACGATTTTTGTTTTGCCTTTGTTTTGCTTTTGTTTGAATTCTGCTCCACGATGCTTCCATTCAGCAGACTAGACAGTTACGCGAATACACCATAGAACTATAAATAAGGAATATACATGCAATAGTATTCAGCAGCTTTTGTAAAAACGTACCATTTGTTATTTAAGGGTAATGTCTACAATTACCTGCTACTTATAAAATTTAGACTTATTTGAGAGATTTGTATTTGCGGAGCTTTTATTTTGAAGTCAATAAATCAGTTTCCCCCGAACACAGCGGGGAAATGGTGAACTTTAATGAGGGCAGAGTCAAGGAAAGGAGAGCTTGGCAGTGAACTGTTAAAACACACGGCAATAGTTAAATCATGTAAATGGGGTTATATTTCAGTCTATCAAAATGTAAGATTATCTGTCTGCACTTACGTTTTCCCGATCGCTTACTAGGCCTACTTACTACCCATGCTGTTCAAATGTGCGTTTAAGCGCTGTCCATAACGCTGTCCCTGAATTTTTTAACCATTTTCTCTGTGACAGAAATACTTTACAAAAGGCAAACTAATCTCAATCGTAAGTGGCTGTGGTGGTCAGTAAATACAACTGAGGCTTACTGCCTTTGTCTGGTGTAAAGGTGTTGTTATAAGCCATTGTTCACCACATCTGAATGACATCTGGATTCCATTCCATCCGGTGAGAAGAACAACATCACGGACGATGACAGGTTAATTTTTATAGGGACAAATCCAGAAAGTACAAGGTGTGGAGTTTAAATTGCAGTAGTTTTGGGAGTGGAAATTAGCGAGGCTACCTAAAGGCTAATTATCTTCCTTAAAAAGGAAGTGTTGTTGATCTGCCTGACAGCGCTACTCTTATGAAATGCTCCCGGTAGAATTTGACGAGTTGATGGAACAAACATGTCGGAGCCAGAATGCGCAGATATATTAACAGTAGGTTTTCAAATGTCCACCTTGCTATATAATATGTTAATTAAGTTAAGTAAGCAATGTCAATTTAAGTGATATATGACTCACATTTAGCATGCAAGTTTTGCTGCTGAAAACATTTAATATTTACCAGCTCACAAAAAATGTGTAACATTTTGCTAACAGAGAACCTAGAAGTAAATTAGAAATAGTTGAATGGCATAATGGACAACTAAAAAAGCTTTAACATTGTGCTCTTTCATACTGTAGCTTTAATGAAGCTCAGATCACAGTGTGTACGCAAAGTTATAAAAACATGCACAGGCCTAATGTTGATAATTGGGGAGAAGTTGAAAATTTTACTTTGCGTTTGTTTAAAAAGGTTTAACTACTAGTAATAAAATTTTTGCCAAATGGTATCAATGAAGTGATAATATGCAAACTATAAAAAGCAACAGCGGATTTGGCACTCCCCAAGTATCAAACGGGCACATCAATGAGTGTGTCTGGACTATGGATATTACCTGTTATTTTGTCTCGAACTAGTTTACAGGACTCAATCTCTCCGATGCTCCCAAACAAACTCTTTAGCTCCTCTTGAGTCATGTTTTGAGGAAGATAGTTGACTATCAAGTTAGTTTTACTGTCTTCTATACTCCCTGACTCTACAGGAGAGGAGCAGTTGTTTGAGATTGTTGAAGGACCGTTGCTTGTGTTGTTGCAAGTTGGCCCATTGGACAGCTGTGTTTCCATGGCAGCAATTACCTGCTAAAGAGATGGAAAAAACTCAAGTCAGAGCTGCAGATTAGACCTAAGAAAATTAAAATTCAAAGACTCAAAAGAAGGACAGTAAAAAAAATAAAAAGAAACAAGAAAAAGGATGCTCTTCACACATGGACAAGCCATCCATTTAGTGCAAGGGTGTTTAGTGCAGAAAGAAAAAAAGAAAATTGCAAATAAAACCTTAACCTCAAAACCTCACGGTAAAATATCAGGAACCTAAGGCTAAAGCTCAATCGTAAAATACAATTTGTACATAGTATAATGTGGATAACAAATGTCCAGTATTTATAATTGTTGTTAATCTGAATAACCACATCAGCCTTTCCTTGAGGCTACAAGGTTGTGTAGATCTTAGAGCAATTTTGAATTTAAATCTCTCTATAGAGGTTAAGGGTGTTTTATTTTAAAGTGACCTAAAATAGCTGAATATTCAGATGTTACCAAAGGTAACACAAAACAGAGGCATTTAAATTGCATTATTTTCAAAACTGATTTAATTTGATATTCATGACATTCATATTATACGATGGACAATAGAAACACTGGAATACCTAATCTGAAAGGAGAATGCTTGACAAAGCAATATTAGAGACCCGTTTTAAAAATATCTTTCAAGGTTATACTTTGCCAAGAGAAACATTTTTCCACAGAGAACAAAATCAAGAAAGAATGGGCCTATAGGAGCACCCTCTCAACTTCGGTCTAAGATTACCACCTCACCTCTTGAATATGCGAGTAGTGGACTACCCTAGTCCCAAACTAATTTATTTTATTAATGTAACATCAAACGCATTAGCATTGTGTCATAGTATTATGCATTTGTACTTTTGTGTATAGTGGACTCGCTACATGCCCTTACAAATTGCCCTTTGGGGACAAATAGTGTATTGAACTTAATGGAATCTGCAGCCATTGATAGGCTGTAGAATCTACAATCAGACATGGTCATAAGTAATGTAATTATATTTGTAGCCGGAATCCTATATGATAAGACAGCCAGCATTAAATTTATGAAGAGTCATCCTTTATTAACATATCCAGCACACAGCATTACATAGGGCAATTTATAGTAACCAGTGTCTATTGTTATTCTTAAAACATTTAGATTATGGCTTGCCAAAATGTGCATTTAGTATCAGCAACAATTGACCTATCCCAAATCCCGCCCCTTTTTTCATGTCCTCCAATAACATTTGAGCATTTTCTTAATCTGACGGAACCTCCCGTCAACTATTTTCCAGTAATAGCTTTCTATGCGGTTTTGTTATACCAGTAAGACAAGTGAAAGGGCCAGGGCTTGGGATAGGTCAATTGATAGTGTTCGACCACACCAATACGGTACAGACAGGCTGCATATAACCATCTTAGGATCTTTACACAAAACCAAAGTGCCATCAATACAAGATTAAACACATGGTCAATTTCATTGCAGCATCCACACATTTACAGAGCTAAAACAGTCACTGGTATGAGCAGGCCTGCTGGCCTTAAGGATCCAAGAAAGAAATGCCACAGACCCCAGTCCAAGGCTCAGCTGCCCACGAACCACTTCTAAGCAGAGAAGCCACGTCGCACAGTCTGACTGCCATGTTAGTTTGGAGTTGCCGTCTGCAAAATGTGGACACAAAAGGTACTTCATGTTAGATAGAGCAACAGGAAAATAAAATAAAAGCAACAGTCAAGGTTGATCACGTCATAATTGGAGAGGGGTTGCTGATTTTGGTACTGCAGTCCATGCAAGGCACAACACTGCTTCACTCGGAGAAATGGTGAAGCCAACAGATGCAGACACTTCAGTGTAGAGGAGAATTTGTCCATGACATAAAAAGTACAACAAGCTAAGAAAACAACTAATACTGATTAATAAAAACAGCTTATGTGAAACAATGCTTCACATAAATACAGTACACCGCCATTGGACAGCACAGCCAGGCAGTTCAGTTTGATAACATCTAGCAGATAGGCTTGCTGCCTGGATTATGTTGAGCCTAAAAGCCAATAGTGCTAACCAGCTTCCAACATCATCCAGTCTTGTCCACGTCAAGCTAATCACAACACACATTAGCTAAAATGTAAGCCAATGACAAGAGCATACATACATGACTAGTGCAGACAAGCTAATTTCTTGAGCAGCAGAAAGATAACAGACAAATCATTGTGTAGTAATAATAATAAATGAATGTCATGACACCAAACATTTAAAGCGTGCAACTTCATGTCACAAGAAGCAGGCACAGCATTTTCATAATTATGTCCCTATGTCAGCAAAACAAATATTTTAACGGCATCAGCTAGCATCCCGCAATGACAAAGGATCACTGCAGATAAGGTTTCAATGCACTGCATTTAAAAAAAGGACACTCTCAGTCTGTTTGGATTTACCCCAACGGCTTAAAACAGAAGATTCTTTGGACGGACGGACGGACGCGCACGCACGCACGCGCACACACTTCTGTGCTCCTCCCCCTACAGTGCTCAAACGCACAGACACCTTCTCCCCTTACTACAACATGCACCTTTTTTCAACACAGCCTTTTGCTTGCTTTTAAGATATTGAGAAGAACAGGACATGTGGGTCGTGGGTAGGGCTGCACGATTCGGGATAAAATGAGAATAACAAATGTTCTTGCTTAGAATTTAGATCACGAGTCTAGGCACATTAACTTTGGACAACAGAAAGGGAATTCTCCTGTTTTTAACTTAAATGTAATCTGACACTGAACAGAAAAACACTCTTGAAAACTAGTTGGGGAGGGAGGGGAGCTCATAAAAACGTTGCATAATTATATTGTGAATGTAAAGAGGGTATGAGTGCATTGGGGACATTTGTGCCTCTGTCTTGGAGAAGACAGTGCTGCCATGTGCGTGTTCTAGCATTTTTCCGTTGTCTCTAAATTAAATGATCGAATTAGAGTTGTAAGCTTTACGCCTCCCTCGGTCAAAGAAATAATGTGGAGCTATTATAGGCCGAAATCATTGCAAGATAAAACAGAAGTGCAACGAAATTCTATGTCCATTTATATTTGGCTGAATTGTCTCATTTCAAAAGGCGGGATTGGAAAAGGCACCCGAACAGCTGATCTGATCAACTGATCAAAAAGACGGTATAGTCCTCCTTTCTGGGTTAACGGCAACAAAATATGAATTGTGTTAAAAGGAGAGTGCATTACTTTTATAGCCATACAACTCCTTTCACTCTGCCGGTGACTCGCTCATGCTCGCTGCCTCACTCTCACTACCGAGTGTGTGTATATTTTTCTTCTTGCTGCTCTGCGTCACGTGGTGTTATGCCATCAATCGTTGAGGAAGAAAGTAGGAGCGCTTGTTTGATGCAGCTGATGTCCCTAATGAAAATGCGTCAGAATCGTTCTCATGTAAAAATGAGATTGCAGCGGTATGAATCGAGATTGTGATTTTATTTTGAATAATCGTGCAGCCCTAGTAGTGGGGCACTACAACACACCTATTCTAAGATGCATTGCATATTATATTCCATCACAACCTATGAAACAATCGGCATGCATCTTCCTGAAAGAAAAATTGCTTTAGGCACACTTGGTATCATGGTTGAAAATTGTTCAATATTAAGGGTAATAAGGTGAATATGCTCGAATGGCTCCAACCCACTCCTTTAAGTACAAAAGCACAAGCCTGAGAGAAACGTTGCCACTGGCAACAAACTGACATTGAAGTCCAGAGTTTTATTTGAAAACTCGCCTTGTTTGTATGAAAGAGGTTTAATCAATTGTTTACCATCTCCAATTTACCTAGCATCAAGTCAGTTTACTGTTCAGCTATGGCAAAATAATTGGTCTTGAACATTGTCAATGTGAGAGGCTCCTTCACCCCCTACAGTATTAATCACAAAACTGACTATCCTGACCCTGTTTATTTTAGATTAAAATGTAACTAGCAAATAATCGTCGCTCAAACAAAACATTGTATCTTCAATTGGTAATGCTCACAATTAGGTTTTATCACAATAATGTATTACCAGTTTTATCACGTATAGTGCTAGAATGATTAGTCGACGTAAATACATTGGTATATTTTGCCAAGTCAATGGTACTTTTTGCAAAAATGACATGCATTTGTACTAAAGCATCAACGAAAACATTGCGGTACACAGTAAAGCCGCTACACGTGAACACTGATCCATTGAAGCAGAGAAAAATAGCGGCGCCGTTTTTGTTTCGTGCCCATTGTACAACATGTGCAAACACAAAGCATGCAGTTGATCTGCCGTGTTCGAGCGCCATCACTGCCTTGTTAAAAGCACTGCATGCTAGAACACCAGCGGCCGGTTTCCTTTTCCCTCTACCCCCGCTGCCCCCTTGCTCTACAATCTCATCGATCTGACAGTGTTGTGAAACGTTAACTTGTAGGCCATATTACCCGTGTTGTGTTGTCAGAGGTCTGATTCTACAGTACTGGTATAACTGACCTGTCCTATAACAGCCTAACATGAGAAGGTGAGGAGGGGAGTTCATGCGTCTGCTTTGGTGGGTGTATTACATTTGTTAGCTAGTTTTAGTTATTCCTGGCTGTTAGAATTAGTGTTCCTCAAATTGCACACATTTTACTGCAAGATGATTTTGTTGGGACTGCTAAGCTTGAGGTTGGACAATGTTTTGGTATTCCTGAAATGTATTTTAATTTCACTTAATTTTGTTGTGTGCTAAATGTATAATGCACTCAATTCCTTTTTAACAAGCTCTTGCAGATTTAATGTTAAAGACTGTTAAGAGATTTTACATAAAAATATTAAAACCAGTTAAAGGTGTAGTCAGTGATTGTAACGTAATACACTTTGTGAAGTTAAGCAAATATCTGCTCATGGTCTGCTAGCTGCCCATTCTCTGTACATGCTGAAAACTACAATCTAGTGCTTCTACATTGCCCTGGCTTTGTAATAAGGAACACAAAGTGGTGCAGGCCAGTTACCAATGTGGGTGACACAGCTTCTGAGGGAGCACCCTATGGCATCGAATGTATTTCTATATTATCGATAATTTAGTTATCCGATTAATCGAAAAAAGAATCACTAGATTAATTGGCCAAAAAAAATATCGTTTGGTACAGCACTAATCACGTATGCATCCATTTGCTTTATATATCAGTTCAGGGGAACTTTACCACCTTGTCTGAATTGACAACTCATTACATTCCAGAACCCTTGTCACTAATGATATTCAGCCTCAAAACCATCTTTCTAAGCATCCCTTGAATAGACAACACTACCTTACCGTCAGAGAAATGTAGGGAAACAAAACAGCTCAGGGAAGACTCAAACTAACAGAGGTTGTTGATGCATTTCTGTTATTCAAAATAGAATACCTACTGGTATTTCAGAATCATGGGAACATGAAAGTGCAGCAATGTAGTGACAGCTAGTTCAAACTAAATCAAATATTAGGACAACAAATAAATGTGATTTTTGCATAGCTAAATTACCAGAAACACATGCAAGCTGGTTTTGTGTAGCCGATGGCCCCCAAAAAATACAAAAATAAAATAAAAACTTGTGTTTGGTATTTTGTTGTGGCAATCTGACCTGAACAAGCACACACATACACGACAGTAGTTAATTAAACCTACAGTAGAAGACCTGATGTCATCCTTCAGTTACCATGCTGTACAACCAAAATTCAGCAGGCTATGATTATGTCATAATCAATATTGTCTGTGGTGGCTTTATTCTTGAACAATTTCAGATGAACCGCAACAAAAACATGCTTAATCTACAAATCAAAGCCCTAAAAAGCATATACCCCATTGCCCTACATTTATCATTCAATTATCAATTAGAGAAAACTAGTATTGCAGATATAAAAATAGCCATTTACTTGCATGTTGCTGACATAAGAAAATTAGCAATGTCATGCTGCCCGCTCCACACAGAGCGACAGGTAAAAGAAGTGTTCAAGGTTAAAATAGGCGTTTTTCCCTACAAATGCATACAGTAATTCCAGCCAACTATGTTTGGAAAAAATAAATGCGAAAAGGTATCGTTTCCCCCCCCCCCATTTTAAATTTTATTTTTAATTATTTGCCAAGCAATGAAATTGGTTTAAAGGACCCATTCCATAAAAATCAAGTATTTCTAGTTGTTTTTGGCATTAGCAATGTTGATGTGACACAGACAAGTGCTTGGACTTTCAACATGGACCGTTAGCTCCCTGGTCTGCATTTGCCATGAAAGGAACGGAGGCGGAGTAACAGGCGTATCAGAAAATAGTGCGCGTGTTACGTATAGGGTTGGGCACCGAAACTCTGTTCCAAGTTGGAACCGAAAACAAAATGTCAAGAACCGGGTAGCTTTAAAATAAATAATATTTCGG
>JAODUE010000010.1:222621-250668 GCA_027564755.1 Amblyopsis hoosieri
GCCATCTATATGAAAAGCTAGTCCAATCGCTAGAGGCCCACTCTCTCACACACCCTCCCACCCACCCCCAACCCCCCCCCCCCCCCCCCCCCCCCCCCCCCCACCCCCCCCCCCCGCTTTAGCCAGCCAGTGAGACCCCCCTGGGATGCTCTGATCTCCAGTGCACATCCTGAAGAATTAATGACTTCTAATGTACCAGTTAATGTAGGAAAGGCGTACCATCCATCATAACTGACAATTTAATGGCGCCTTCATAGACGGGATGCTCGCATCATTTTCCTTCGCCATTTTCCCACTGTGTACATACAGTACACGTAGACCTGGACATTATGGCATGAGCACAATGCACACGCAGAATAGCATTGTCATCCCTAACACCAACTCCATGGTAAATGTTTCTAGAATGCTCTAGGAGGACCGTTTAGTAAAAATGATGCTATACATTAAATGGAATTAGGCATGGTGCATCTGAGATAAACGTCACCCTACCCCGAGGCTTATTTCACAGTGAATACTTTCTTGTATCCGATGTGTCAATAATATTCTTGTTTGCAAGCTGTAACTGGAAAGTGGTATTATAGTTTATTCATATATATACATATATATACTGTAAACACAGTAAATGTAAATTACTAATATTGTTATTCTACATTATACAAACACTGTGTTAAGCTGGCTTGTTTTTACCAGCGAGTGCCTAGAAACCGATGGGCTTGAATGAAGCAAACATGTTTCTGGCCATCTTTGACGTAGCAAACACATACTTTGATTGTCAGCTAGCAGGACATTATTTTAGCCTCACAGCAGAGTATGTTGGCCGGATGATATATAGCCTATACCAACGTCCCTTTAAACTGTTCTTAGACTCGGTAGAGAGGACAGGCTGATCAGGGGGACGTGACGGTGGCTCCATAGCAGCTAAATGAGTAGCCGTTTCGTCTTGCTGGCTATAAGCTCACTACAAGTGTGGAATTGGTGTTGTGCTAGGTTTATCTAGAGGCTGTGATCCGTCAAGCCCATTGCGACGAGAAAGAGCGAGGAGCTCTGTCTCGTGTGCTTGGTGGATTCCAATGCCACCGCCGTGCGGGAGTGAGCGGTGGAAATTGGCAGAGGTCAACGCAGAGGTCAACCTTAAGAGATTGCCGAGATTATGGCCAGAAGACTCACAGCTCAAACCTCAAGATCAGCTGTAGTTCCGTACACGTGCCACAAATAAAAGTAGCTGTTTGGGTGCAAAACTTGCATGCACACCTCTACTACCCCTGCGTAGACTGACACTCATCTCTACTCCTCCCCCAGTAGCATGTTTCACACACAGCTGCTTTTTAATTATACACAGTGAGGTGAGAGGGAACTATTGTTGAACTATGAGGTTATTGACGTTACGCTATCATACAGTAAGTATATGTTAACCTGCAGTGACACACACACACACACACACACACACACACACACACACGCACACGCACGCACACACACAAGCACACACACGCACACACACTGAACGTACTTGCAGGTATTCTACCTAGAAGCAGTTTGGTGAAGATGACCTTGAGATAGTATTATTGCAAATATCCTTCCAAAATGGAAGATAGGGATGATGTGTGTCTTAACTGCAGATGTACTCTATCACTCCATCTGTGATTTGATCCACGCTTCTTGCCGAGGGCCATTAGTTACCATCGCCCCTCCGCGTACTGTGCACTGTACGTCCTTGGGCACAACGCGAGTCTCCAGCGGTGACGCGTCTGTGTTCTAACCCTGTGCCGTTTGTCCGGGTCCAGTTAAATGTGACAGGACGACTTCGCTGTGTGACGCACGCGAGCCAAAAATATCCTGCCAGCTTTCAGATATACGCAGCTTTGCGGGAAAGCGAGATGCCAATGTCTATACATCAGGCTCTCGAGAGCTGACACAGAACATTCCCCAGCGATTGTATGAGCCCGATAGAATTATATCGAGGTCTGCAAAAGTGAAAAGTAAACCTGTGATAGGTTCTAGTTTTTACTTAGCCATCACTGTTTCTTGCTAGGGCCTGAAAGTGATGCAGAAAAACATCCAGGGTTCCCTGTCGTGGGCGCATTACATTTCTGCAGCCATGAGGGAAACATCATTGATTTGTAGGTGGGGGTTAGAATGGCCGTTCCACTCACATGCATTATCTTCCTGTTTTTGCATTGTTTGTTTTGCATTTGCCATTGTGATTTCCATGGAAACTTAAACATGGGAACATTGCTCACATTTACAGAATCTTGCCTGGCTAATTGATAGACATACACATATATCAAAAGGTCCTTTACTTGATTTCTCAACACAATTCATATTGATGATGTTCAAGGTATTGAGATAACTTGATGTTTAATGTGACACAAAACATGACATAACTGACAGCATATCATTTGTCTGAAAGGGAACACAATCCATTTGAAAGCATATTGAATTATAAGAGAAAACGATGATGAAACCCTATGCAAATCCACATACAATTGATGGACGATTGATATAGTAGACCTATTTAGCACATATTTAATTACACAGATGAACTGAGAGTATGTTCACTGTACGCATATCCTAAATTGATTGATATCGTAAAACGTTTAATGGACATTAGCAAAAATAACTAGCTGTCAATGCACAGTGGACAAGCTACTACCATGTTAATTGACTGTCTGCATAGATTATTTGTGACTCTAAAATTATTTACCATCATTTCCCAGAATGACCATGGCCAGTGGAAACACTAAACATAGTATGGAGTAGGTACATAGTAGGCAGGACATCTCTGAGCCCAGAGTATCAGATCAGAGCAGAAAGGGATCAGATTTCATTATACAGGAAATCCAAAAAAGTCTTATGGCTGATTTACGATCCATTACAGATCTATATTTTGGTTGTAGATTTCAAAGTGGTTTGGTTTATTGTTCCTCTAAATCTAGTAATGTACTGTCGATATCTATAGATGTCTTGGTGCCCAGTCCAACGTTCCTATGTATGTGAGCACTGTTCTTTGCCTGCACACCTATGTTTTATTTTTGTGTGTTTTTCTTATGGTGTATGTAATTGGATGTTGCATGTTTTACTGTGTACTGCCTATTATTTTGCATTGTGTATTGTCTGTTACTGTGACGCACTTTGTGACTCAGGTCTGTGCTACATAAATAAAGTTGACTTAATTACAGGAATAATTCAAGTTGCTCATACTGTATATCTACATGGAGTAATCACTTTCTGGCCGCGATCTAACTAGCCAAACTTACAACAGGAATGGCACTGAAAACCTTCTAAACTATTTGTGACACTATATGTTTAACTTTGGTGTGTGACCTGAAAAAGATGTGTAAACCAGTCTTCGTTTACAGCCGAGGTACAGTAATGGCAAATTATAACGAGAAGCAAATGCCTGGCATTTTTCCCACTTCCACCAACTGTGTAGCAATCTGAAGTCAAACATCCGCTAGCTACCAGAGGATACCTAGCGCTAGCTCATTTAATTCCTATATTATATGTCATGTGAGCTCTCTGCTTCAGAAATTGATTTTGTTGTTATGTATCACTTTTCCGTGTGCGTAGCACCTGCATATGAAATGCAAACCACCCGCCACCTTAACATCCCTGCCAATGAAGTGACATTATCATCGCCATGGCAACAAACCCTCCTCTCCACAGAAAAAGGTGTGGAACGCAGCATGCTGTTACATTCACGTCAGGTGTACTGCATTTGGATGTTGGCACACAATCCTCCGCAGAACATTTGTCATGGCAGAGGCTTTTTGGCCTAAAGGCTTAAAATAGTGCACCTGAAATGGAGTCATGCACGCAACAGCTGCTTCAAAAATAAACTCGTCAATTGACAATTTGCTTGATAAATGGCAACCACAACAACAGAAGTAGTAGTACTACTACTAATACTGTAAATAAAACCATCTTGATAATATCTTGTGTACTCTGCCTTGTCATTCACAAAAGCACATATCTGAACAGACTAAATGGTAAACAAAAGCATAAATATACTGGCACTGTCAATCAAATGTAGCTTGTAGTATAACAAATGGAAAACCCAATATTAGCATGAAGGTCTTTTACATACGCTTAGTTTCTGCATTTTGTAGGCTATGTGCTGAAATGCTCCCATGCATATGAATGAACACGACCAAGAATGAACTGCCGTGGATCATAATAGCCTATCTAAGGACACCAATTCTCAACACAATATGGTTTAGAAAAAAAAAGAAAGCCTTAACACATGCACAAAGAGTTTTGGAATTACTTACTTACTACAGACTGTCATTACTAATGCCGGGAATGCGGATAACTAATGGGAACTAATGGAATCGCTAATATTTCTTCAGTTAAGGAAATAATTACATTGCCAGATGTGGAAGTTAGCTGCCTAAATGGTCTCTTGGAGTAAAGTTATCAGTTTGTTGGGTATCTCTGCCTGTATTTGTCAGAGTAAGAGTGCAGGGAAGAGGCGAGGGGGAGAACTGAAAGGCTTTTGATAGGCCTTTTACTCAAGGACATCGACAGAGCACCCAGCAAGATCTAATTTCCAAAGTGTGAAATTTTCTCATTCTCTCCCCTGATAGCTTCATTTCATAGTAAAAGCTAATTATGGCCACTATAATTCCTTTCTGCAGTCAAGTCATCACCTACTCAAACACACAGCACCTCACCAAATGACACAATGTAATTGCTGTGGTGAAAACAAATGGTCTTCATAGACATTAGTCATTATGTTTAAGACATTTTATTGTTCCAAAACAGAAACGCTGCCTATCCCACCTGCAACGGCGAATGTCATTCAGATAACTGGATTAACCTGTTTTTCAGTCTACCCTTACACATGCGAGAACCTTCTCAGAGGAACAGAAATAAATAAATAAATAAATAAATATACAGAGCAGTTTTACAAGCAAAACCAACAGTCGACCCAGTGCCACTCCTGTGGCATTGTCTTGTAAAAAATAAATAAATAAAAAAAGGGCCGTGGCCAGATTTAAGATTCAACGGGGCTGCAATCTGCATGCTAAGGCCCATCAATATTTCATTGCTCTCACACTATGAGCACTCACAGCCAGAAGGGGGTAATGCAAAATTGATTTGTGTATTAAAACTGCTTAGCCAAGCAAGCATCACTGGGAAATGTAGTGATTACCCCTTTGGGACTTGGAAAGGCCATGTATAGACAAAGTAATGGAATAAGAGACAACGGCCAAAAACATCACAGCAAACCATTACAATAGCACTGAGTCTTTCACCAACTACAATAATTGCAGCTGGTCTTGATCGTGACAGGATAGTTGTGTGAGAACAGCTTTTATTCATAACAAGCTAAATATAACCAGTGGTTAACTTGTCATAATAAAAGTACAACAGTAAAAATACGCCAAAATTCCCTGCTGTGGACTCAATAACAGTCACGCTATAGACTGGCCTAATCAACCACCTCTCTTACACACATGCTAGGCAACAGAGCCGTTACACCCTCACATATGCAGATGTTAATGTATGATTTATGATGCCTCCATTAATGCGCGGCACCACCCGTCCGCACCACCTCGGTCGACACAAAGGGAATGGAGCTGCCAAAGGGAGTGACTTTTTATTCCGAGCGGTAGAGATTGACACGACCGCCGCATGCAACAACACGGCTAAGGCGTCCCGTCTGGATTCACAAGCGCTCGACCTTGTACGCTAACCTTGCCCCGCCGCACGGAAAATCTGAGTGACGTGTCCATATTTATCAAAACGTGGCCGCAGGGGGTCGTTGAAAAGCCGCGTGCACTATTTACAATCCTCTTCCCCTGGCTCGCCTCTGACGCGCGTGTCCTTGACTTTAGGTGCCTGTTGGTATTGGAACCTACCAGAGCCTGCCTTGGCTGTAGCTACTGTAGCCTTATCAAAGGGCAGTGCAATACGATACAATGAGCCCAGGCTAGGCTCTAAACTGACACAAACTGACCTGAACAAGAACTTTTTAACGCCCATGTTTTCTTCACAGCACTCTAAAATATTTAGACAAATGTGGTTCAAAGATGCTGTTTTTGCCAACCTGTAGCAAAAAACGGTAGAGTGGAAACATTGGATGCAAACATACTGACAGCTCACAACGAGTTTAACAAAAATGAAATGACATTTTTACTATGGCTTGTAATATTGTTATTCTTAGGCTTGTAAGAAAGTGCTCAAATTTAATTCTGTTTGACTGCTAGTCAGAACACCCTCAATTCGTAAACATTCGTGGTGACATATTTAAAGTAAAGAGTGTTAGGGTGTTTTATAAAGGTTTGACAGTATTCGTCACTATTTATTACCAGTAGCTTACAGTACACCTGACAAGTATACCATCTCATTTTTAAATCAAATGAATGCAACTGAAAATTGGACTATGTTAGTGAGTGACTGTATCAGCCACCATCTGGTGCATCTGTATAGCTAAAACATATAAATATACAGATACGAATTCACAATTTTCCCAAAGCACAAACCAGCCATAAGCGTGGTCCACGCCTCAACCCAACTCCACCATGTTGAGTTACCAGGTGCTCAGGCCAAAGGGCTCATTGAACAGGAATAGAACACCGCTCTGAAGGCAAATGTGAGCCTGTGAGACCAGGACGAGCCTCGGGCAGATAATTCTTTGTGCCAGTGCAAGCTCATTTTGCTGTGAGGTAACAGCACATTGACAGCTGGTACACCAAGCTTGAGACCGAACTAAATAGACAGGCTGTGAATGTTGGCTTGAGAAGCTTGGACACGCATCTGTGGAGGTATACAGTATGTATGTGTGTATGTATGTATATATATATATATATATATATATACACACACACACATACACATACAGTATATACACACACACACATATATATATATATATATACACACATACACTGTATATAGTCTAGAACGAACACACACACACACACACCAAAATGACTGACTCAAACAAACACATCAAATTGCAATGAATCAAGCGAGACTGAGAACTCTCTTTACAAAAAGACTCTCAATTTCTAAAGCCTTCTCAAACCGCCTCTCGTCCTTTCAGAAAGGGGAAAAATACAAAATAAATAAATAAGACGTCCGTCCGCCCATGGTTGCGAATGTGATTGAAAATGGCAGCATGGCTTTATATTCGTGTTCGAGGAGCTGCTACTGACCTTTGCGGCTAAAAGCTGAAACATGTTGTCTTCTACAGTACATGTGGGCTTTGGGCCTGCAAGTCGCTGGGCTTTGTAGTGATTATGGTAATATTTGTAGATCGCTCCCTTACCGTATAGAGAGCCCAGGGGAGCATTTACTACGTATAACAGCCCCCCTCCCCCCCTTATCACGCCCCCTGTGTAAAAATGCTCACTGTGAGGCCTTGAGGTTTCTCTCTCCTTGCAAAATACTTCACTAAAGGCACCTTGGGTAATAACCTATAATATTATCAGGGGAATGTCTTTAGAGAGAATTAACTCACAACCTGAAATGATAAATGTGGATATACAGATATACGGTAATTATGCAAAGGCAATACGACAGATGATATTACTTCTGTACCGTTCCCTGTAAACCTACAGTAATGTTTAGTCATGTTTATTTTACGTGGGTTACTTGAATATTTACTTGCATCTTTATCTTATTTCCAAGTCAATATCACATGAAACTTGATTCTGGTATAAAAATAGTAAAATGTCCTTGATGATATCCATACAGTAGCTGAGAATGTCAACCTAAAAACTAGGCCAATGAAAACAGATTTTGCATGCAGCTAAATGTCATATATCATTTGTGCAAATGTGTTTATTTGCTGTCCTTTTGCCTTTGATACTAAGGATTACAGGGCACAACAAACCCACATATAAATCAAAAACAAATATTTAATGTTCACTGAAACTCATTATTCTCATGAGTGTGCCTTAACCACACGCGCGCACTCGCACACGCACGCACACGCACGCACACGCACACACACACATCATACAGCTTCGTAAAAAACCCATCATGCCTCTGACATATCATTTCACTTATAGGTTTAAATACCTTCCAGCTAAGAGGTTTTTCATCCACGGCGGTTCTTTCGGCTATAAGGGGTCACATTCAAAACTCGAGAGCCATTCAAATGAACCCTCCCCCCCCTTACCCATCTACCCCGCCCAGCTTCGAAGCCAGATCTGTCAAAAGGAAGAGCACTCTCTCTCTCTCCAATTCGCGAGAGGATTTTATCTAACCTTTCCTGCCTCATGAAATATTCAGCATCCTGGCCACAAATCTCCACCGTCTGCAGATGTATGTCTGATACGGGGGTGGGAATGGGTGGGGGGAGGGGGGGAAGGGGGGGGTGGGAGATGGGATGGCGGTTGGTGAGAGAGGAAATTGGACTGTATGATCCTTATTATTATGATACTGTAGCAATGAACTCTAATTTCATCCGCTCAGTCTACAGGAACCGTCTTGCTCCCTCAACAATATAGCATGTAGCACATATTATGTATAGTAGCCTAGTATTTATAAAAATATATGTTTCGGGAAGGACATTTCCATATATCACATATACACTACACACACCTACCACCTGAAAAATAATTATGTTTTAGCTTCCATTTGCCAGGAAACTGTTTGATAGCTGAAAACATATAGTCACCATTTTGGTTTCACATCATCCACGCGTGTCTATTGCGTGATGTGTGTGCGCGCACGTGTCTATGTATGTATGTGCTTGTGCATACCTTTGTGACAGAGGCGACTGCTTACTTAACAAGTGGCAGGTGATCGGCCGCGACGACAGCTCAGAGCGAATGTCTTACTGGGACTGAGTAGATGTTGAGATAAAGACCCCTGTCAATCTCCGAGACTATCCCCGCCCAGGAAGGGGGTCTAGGATGGATGGGAGAGAGGAGGGTCTGCATTAAACCCAGAGACTGCACATATAAATGGACAAACCCTCTGTAACGTCACCCATAGCTTTTCTCCAGAACAGAGTGGAACACCGCGCTGTGTTAACTCTGGCCGTCGCCATCTTTGCAGTACCTCACTCCACCTGTAACGCCCCCCTATCCATTGTAATAGGATAGATATATGGCTAATATATTTCAAACTGCTGAGTTATAAAGAATAATTCCCCCACACAGTTGTCATGAACGGGAAGACTAACCATAGAGACAAAACTGATTATTTAACAAGACTGTAACCATGTTTATTTTTGCTCTAGTCGGACATTTTAACATTGGACTATATAGGAATTGACTCCCTTTTTCAGACAGCCTCAAGTGGGCAATGGAAGAACTGCAGGTTTTGGTCTTTCTGCGTTGTATTCATTTCTCAGCACCGAAGGTTTGTGGTTGATTAAACCTCGCGAAACAACCGCTTCTCCTTAAAGGACATAGGCATCACTCTTGTTGGTGGGCTTGGTGTTGCCCTCGCTGACTGATTCTTTTAAGGGCGCCCAGATGAGATGTGTGAAGAGATTTTCACTTTCTCCTATTTCACGATTTTGATGGCTGCAGGTGGAATGAGCGCTGTATTTAGCGTTCCCTATACTGGAACACTTTGTCACCCATCTCACTAACAGCTAACAGCTGAGAGCTAACAACTAACAGCTACATTAATAGTGGCTATGGCTGACTGTATTCATCGGTTAAGGTATCGGTAGATACTTCATACTCAATACATATTGTAAATGTACTCTGGTAAGAGAATATGCTGTATCTAGTAGTTAGATAGTGTTGTTGAAGCATGTAACCCATAACAGCACCGTTTTAATTCCTAGCCGAGGCATAAATAGTGCTGCCAGCCACCTACTGTATGTTTACTTGGCTGTGCACACACGTGTGAAAAGTGCCATCAGCTGCTCTATCTCACTGTAGTGCCCGGGCCTCTCGGATGAGGAGAACCCCACTGTGCTCCTCTGCTGCCCCCCCCCAAGCACAGACCACCCGTTGGTCTGGATGACAGGGAGCAGCCGAAGAGGGCACGGTGGCATCACCCCTCCTCACCCCCCACCTCCCCCTTCCCCAGGACGAAGGCTAGTCGGTGGCCTCTCCACTTTGGACGTCCGTCTGAGTGATATAAGATCTTCAGAGTCCACTCACCCCCCAAGGGTGCGTGGCGGGGGTTTTGGGGGGGATGGGGGCACTGCTGGTGTTAGCAAAGTGACAACCAAAACTCCTACTTCACGTCTCAACGTGTGGCGGTATCAGGTGGTTATTTAAAGGCACACTGTGTGAATGCTAGCGAGATTACGCAAGTGGTGTATTTTAAAACCTCCTGTGTTTAGCAAGGTGTTTCCACATGAATGCATTATAACACAATAGACGTCAAGGTTTAATAAAAGTACACTGTAATGAGTCATTCTCGAGAACGCTTGCTAACTTCAGTGACATAGGCTGCTCCCTCACAAGCCCCGCCCCACACATATTACTGTACATGTATTAGGAAGGCAGTCATAGAACTACATGTATATGGGTGCAGTCTGCAACACTTTGTTTGTAGGGCTGGCCCCAAATACTTGATTATTCGCATATTCGTTCGTTGGGTATGTATTTGATTTTAAATATTGGGATTCGAGTATTCATTTATTTCACATTAAGCATGCATGCATGCAAGGTTTCCCATTAATCCCTAGTGTGCCTGTATAAACCCACATGTTAATGACATTGCCTGTCCTACATTGTCAACACAATCAATTGCAATTGGCTCTGTCTGTAAGAAGAGAGCGGGGCTATTCATTCAACACACACACACACTTATTGGCTAATATATGTTTTTGGACAGCTCCGATTGGGTCAATTGACGTGTCAGTCAAAGTGGCAATTTTGAGAACATGGCTATGTTTATATGTGTGCTCGCTGTATCTATGAATGGAAGATTACGCCTGCCGGCTAATATAAAATGAATGCAACAGCGGATCTTGCAGTATTTATTAATGCAATGTGTTTTGGACTAAATCTTTTACTGGATAGTCTGGACCCTTGCGAATGTAACAAGATAATTTTTGATGGTTTTCGATCGCTGGACTATGCGTACTGTTATTGGTGGTCTGGTGGACTACAACTCACTTAATAGGTGAGTAGTTGACTCAAAGTTAAAAGCGTTGATGGTACTTGCAGTTGTATGTGCTATTGAAAACCCGCAAACGGCCCTGCCGCCCACTTCATTTTTAACAGGTTATGAAACATTAATTATAGCGTTTTTAAAATGGTATTCGGGACAGCCCTATTTGTTTGTGTTTCTATTTACGGAGCCAGGGCTGTAAAGAAGTACTAGATTTTCTTTAGCACCCACAGAGAACATTAAACTAGCGGACTGCAAGGAGATATGTAATAAAAAAACTATATTATCTTACCGAAAAACACTTATATAAATGACATTGGATTGAACATACCACACTTATGCAGTGTGTATTGTTCACTGGGATCTATGCACACATAAAACCTACCCCATTGTGGCCAAAGATTATACATTACCATTATACAGTATATAGTTTACTGTATACTGTACCTGTATTAGTTAAAGATTCTAAACATGAAAGCTACAGCAACAGTGATACTAGAGTATATTTAACAATATATAACAATTTTCCAATCTTATTTAAATCTGCTTGCTTATCTCACAATGCTTTTACATAAGTAAATCAAGATTGTTATCCCTATATTAATTAGCATGGGCTTAACAGTATGTGAATGTGTAATTACAATTAAGTTTAAACTCGTTTGATTACATAATTTGCAAAGTATATCTTACTGTATTTCACTTCTACATTAAATGGCAGAACTAATAGTTAATTGTTCATAGTTGCTATTGCAATCAATGTATGAGTATGTGTTTCTCATCTGAGAGGGGCGTAGGCTTTCCAATGTTGTAGACAAGGAATAGTAAGAGAACAACAGACTGCTGTTTGATGCTTATACTTGTTTTCAAATACATACGGTTACGCTGTAAATATTTAGTACAGATGTTAGTTAAAATAGACACACCTGTGAATTATGAGTCATTGTTTGATAAACTTATGTAAGAGTACTCCACAAGAGCACATACTGTATTAAAAATCTAATAGATACCTGCCAAAATAAAGTGGCCCGCGCCATAAAATGTCCTCTGTGTGTGGCACAGACAGATAAATTATCCACAGGAAATCAAGATAATGACTTTCATTTACTCAATAAGAAGATATTAATTATCTGTGCGACAGATTAGGGGCCAGACTTATTGAGAGCCGCAAGATGAATGGGTTTCTGATCAAGACATAATGAAGACCTTTTAAGGACTTCTAAGAAAGCACTTAACAATTTACATATTAATTTTTGTCCTCGTCATGGCTATTACTGAAGATTTTATTAGTGCCACACCCGAATAGCACCAGGGGACATTTATTTTCTTCTGGAAATGTGATCTTATCACAAATATGGCGTCTCAGAGTGCCCCCCCATCCCTACCATGAGGGAACGTAATGACATGATGAATTTGTGGAACAACCGCAGGGTGACTATGATGAATTTTGTGGTAGCTCTCAGACTAATGGTTCTGTCAACAAGACAAGTCTCTATAGACAAGCACAAATAGCCGAAGCAATCATGGTATTTGTGGTTTCTTGTGCAAAACACAGGCAGCGGTATCTTAATTTGAGGCTGCAAATATCTCTTTAATGAGATGTTAATCCAACAAAGTTTTACCGATATGCAAGCTAATGCGTCTCTTGCCTTTCTTGTTTAAAAGCATATTATTTGCCAGAGGGGTTGGCTGGATGGTTTCTTACAGGCCATCATGTATTTGGCTGTTGTCCATTTAACCTTTCAACAGTAATGTGATGCTAGAGAGACTCAGGAGAGATGCCTTTGCCCCAAAGCCTAGCTATCCGAGCAGCAAAGTGGAAGTTGATCACGGCGCCATGAGGCATGAAGAAATGACGGCATTCTTGCTTTCCCTCTAGTGGCAAGGCCTTTTTTAAACTGGCACTTTATTTTTATTTTGTGTTAAAAACATGCACGCACGCACGCACGCACACAACCTCAGACAAATAACAGGTCAGTACGACGATTCTTCTTATTTAAATTTGAGCGGATGTTCTACTATTGTATAAGTTTTATTTTATGCCACAGGCATCACATATTTAATATTCAAGTGTGTTTGCAATATGGATGTTTTATACACCAAAAGAAAACACAAATCTTCTCATCTCATTACAATTCTAATCGATGTGCATACAGGGTCTATTCTTTGATGTGACTTACCAGTATGCATATTAGCATACTTGTATCTTATCTAACAGCATGAAGCATAGGGATGTGTTAGTGAGGGTTAATTACAAGGATAGTGCTTTGTTTTGCTGCATGCAACAGACCCTGAGCATAGTAAAACACAAGCAGTAACCTTGGTGTTTCAGGCTTTTTAAAGTGCTCTAATTGTTATCCAGCACTCTTGTCACAAACAGCATTTCAGGAAAATTAAGCAAACAAACAAACAAACGCATGCTTGCGTGCGCAAAACACACACACACACACACACACACAGTTTCCAACCTAAATTTAATTTGGAGCTGAACAATCAGAGTCTTTTGAGGAGACGGTGTTTGTGTGTGAGTCTCTTTGTTTTGTTTGTGTCAGTGTGTCTGCAAGAAGCCAAGCATAAAAAGTGGTGTGCGTCTCCGCCAAGTTACCACGGCTCTACATCTGTAGGGCAAGTGTCTGACCACATACCAATCAGTTGCCTAGGTAATGCGGATAATTGATCGGAGCCTCATTCCGATTCAGTGGAACAGAGCATGCAAATTGTGCTTTCCAAGTCATAATGAGAGCCCTCTTTAATGCTGCAATCAGTAATTCCACTGATCATTTTGCTAACGGAGGCTGGCTCTGTGTTGATTGTGAGGTTTGGTGGCAGCCTCGAGTTTCCTATTGAATGAGATATGAGGGCTGGTTCATTGCCGCTCGTACACGTCGAGTGTGAATGGATGAGTGTACAGTATTCACCAATAATTGTGCAAATACCCTTGGAACATGGGTATGTTTATCACTGTACCTTTGCGTGTCTCTTGTCACAGGTTGCCGGAAATACTGTGCCGACATCAAAACACACCCTTTACTGCAGTATGCCGAAAAATGCTCCAGCCAAGAAGCGCACATCATGTAAGAGACTGCAACATCCACAGTCTTTGTGTGCATTTGTGTAAATTAAATGAATGAATTCGGAGTGGTAAAAGGTTTTACTGTACATTATTTAATGTGCGCCGTCTTTGGAAAAACTTTGCCAAGAGAACATCCTAGCATCTTTAGCAGTCGCACCATTCCCCCCTAGACTATATTGAATGAATTAACAAATGAAAGAGGATTTGCTTGTCGTGGAGGAAGGTTAATTTTCATTCAATATGCTAAACTGCTTAGAACCCAGACCCTTATCCAAACGGCAAGCCTTTCTCAGCACAAGCACAGGTCTACCCTGTGACCCTTTGGCCTGCCTTTAATGCTCAAGGATCCTCTATGGTCAATACCATAAGATTGATTCACCTCTCGTCTCAAATCAAATAAACTATTAAAGCCATTAGCGGTACAGCTCGGACTTATTTTACATTTTGATTGTAATCAATTACTACCTGCTGCCACAAATCTGATTATGTGGTTCTGCCCAAGTGTTGACAATGCTGCGTCGGTGGTCATGTTATTGTGCATAAAGATATTATTATTATTATCTTATATTACTTCACAGCAACCCCGAAGCACTGGCAGGAAATGTTAACCAAGGGCTTTTGATGATAAGGAGTTATGGGTGGGCATAGCACCGCATTTATCGTGGGGTTATTTATGTGGTCTCTATGATGAGCGTGGATGATGTGCGGGGTGTGGAGACAAGATACATGAATCAGCCAGAGTTATAATGTCTGACCAAGGACGAAATAACAATAAGAATGAAAGAATAAAGTACAGTTGGGTCTTCTCAAGTCACGAGTTTAAAAAAGATCATTGCAAAGTACATATTAGCATTCTAATTTAGATGACAACTACAAAGTATATTGTCTGCATAACCGACCAGTTTTGCTGGTCGGTTCATATATGCTGTTCATATATGATGTACACAACTAAATGTTATGTTTGTCAAAATAATAATCTTTCTGAATTAGGAGTGATATTCGACAACTGCTAGGCTAGGCTAGGCTAGGCTAATAAAAGACTTGCACACCACTCCGTTAGAATAATTGCAGACAGACTTAAAGGTATAGTCAGCTATTGAAAGCTAATTGTAAGCTTTTTGTCAAATGCACCAAATATCATATTGAAAAAATAATCTGATACTTCTACACAGCCCTGGCTCCGTAAATAGGAACATAAACAAAGTGGTGAACACTGCTCACAGCAACAAACCATAGTACTATGCTTTGCTTCACAATGCGTTTCAATGTGTGATGCGGCACTGTGGAGGGAAATTGTTTTGAATTTAGCTAGAAGTTAGCAAGCATTCTCAAGAATAACTAACCCTGCCTTTAAACACACTAATATATAGATTCTTTGTGACTAGAATAGCAACCCATTTTTGGCTTACACTGTAGTGCAAGTGTTGTAGGACAGAAAATATATCTCCATGTCCAGTTTAACATTATTCATTAATCAACCATAAGCACTTGAAGGACCTTGTGTGCACAGAACATTGCCACTAAGGGCAGAGGGTTTACAGTTATGGGTACCAGTGAGCGATGGGCAAAATTAGCCAACACTGATTAGACAACCGCTTTCACAGTGACTTACTCTTTGTAAAAGAATGGGCAAAGGGGTTTGTCAATGCTTTAGTGATATTTTCAACCAAATAAAATAAAACAAAGCAACAAAACCATTTACACATGTTATAACACATAAAACAAACCATGGAAACAAATATGCTCTGCACGCTCTGAGATGCCAGTAACCTATCTTCGCACTGTAAAACAAGGATGTGGCGTGAGAGGGCTTAAAATAGGTGAGTAAGAGAGAGAGAAAACTCGGTAGGGAGGAATGGAGGGAGGAAGAAAAGAAAAAGGTGTGAAAAGAGGGGGCAAGGGACGGAGAATTAAAGGGAGGCAGATGGCGAGAGGAAGAGCTTTAATGCTGATGTTCCCTTTTAGACACACTTTTAATTCCGCTGCAGGAATATCAGCAATATTTAACTGGAAATGTCACAGAATGTCAAGTCGGAAAATGTCACAGGGGAGGGGACTGAAGGCTGACCTCAAGACTCCCCTTTAAGATATCATAAATATGCCTTTGTGGTATTGTAAAGAGGACGGACACATTCAGGCATACAATCTCTCCATTTTCGTAGCAACAGAGGGGAGAAGGAAGATGGGCCCGAGAGAGAGAGAGAGAGAGAGAGAGCGAGAGAGAGAGAAATTAAGTCATCAATCAAAGAGCAAGGCGATGAGGGTGTGGGCTGGCGTCTACCCTGTCATTTTGAGCGGCCGGTGGGTAATTGTTGACTAGCGCTGTCGAAATCAGTGTGGACCTCTGGTGCGATTATTATTGTGAATACTAACAGGAGTGGTAAAACAGTGTTTAATGGTTTCTTTTTTTTTTTTTACTGTTGGTACAAATATTATAATTTAAAAGAATGCATTAAAGAATGAGTCAATTGGCTACGCCTTTCATTCTACCTTTCCTTCCAAAGTATTATTTTCTTCACGAGTTATGAGATGAAGACAGCAGAGGAAAAACAAACTGGATATACGTTTATGCTGATCCTGGGGTTGTACAGTCTTTTTCCAACAAAGCCTTACACAAACGTGATTGGACAGCATACAGCCAATCCCGGTGAACGGGTTCAACAAATGTTTTAACAAGCTCCACCCAGCAACAAGCACTTCCTTCAGCTATGACAGGGCAAGAATGTGATGGATTTTCCATCACCCCTACCCCCTTTTGCTCCCGCCATTATAAACACACACACACAAAACACGTGTGCACAAAACACAAACACAGGCACATAGTATAGAGCTGGGGGTATTTCTGGAATATTCTGGAAGGACATAAAATAAAAAAAAACCTGCCCTCCGGCTCGATGATCTTAAAAGCTTGGCAACATCATTAGGTATCTAAATGTACCAAAGCGACAGACACAGGGAAACACAAAACAGTTCTAATCCAAAATCAATATGGCTGGAGACAGAGAAAATATGATAGCAACAGTGAAAGCAGCAGGACTGTACAAAACACAGGAATGTTTTTTTTTTTGTTGTTTTTCTTGTTATTAGCTTTTAGCTGCACTAGGGTACATTTACCAAAGGCATTAGCTGGTGTCAGAGTACTAAAGGTGTCAGATTAGAACCACATGCTATTCGCTGCAGCGCATTGGGACATCTTTTTTCCCGGTGGCAGCCCCTCTCTCTCGCTCTCTGTTGGGGGCATAGAGGACATGGAGGCTATAGCTTTCCTTAGATATCTACCCCTGTTGCTTTTAAGATTAGGGCAATCATTATTAACAAGATCAACTCCATTCACTGCTGAGTTTTATAGTTTTCAATAATGGACCTAATGCAGCTCATTACCAGCAGGGGCAATCAAGTTCACCTCCCATCTGGCGAGTGCCCGGACAGCAAAATGGCCATCAGGTTCTGTCCAGCTGACCCAACCCTACAGGAAGAGACTTACAAAAGGTTTAAGTGGACTTGAGTAATGGTAAGCATTTACCTCGCCCATGGATGTTAAGATGGGAGGATGCCAGAAAAGCCTTAGGTGTGATGGTAGATAAACACAAGTTTATTTATCAAATATGAAGCTTTCAAATTCATATATTTCCAAATATGATCAGAAGTGAGAATTATACAATACAATTATACACATTGTATATAGGCTAGCTGTGGTATAGAGAATACATTTTTACAAGTACAACTTTTAATCCAATGTAGATACAAAAATATTGTTGAGAACGAAAGAACTATTATGACCCCTCGTGGATTAAAACTTTTTGCACACAAGGTACAGTACTCTATTATTCGGAGGGAAATTTAGTTTCGGCAGACAAAAGCTTTTATGCCAGCAGAAACACAAATTGGCAACCCAGGAGTAGAGGGAGATATGGTGCGACAGTCAAAAGATATTTCCCCTTTTTCTGGGCACCTCGCTGTGGTACCTCGGCTATTGGCAGTAATCATATTAAAGGTGCATTATTTCAAGGTCTTGGTCTGATAAAGAGTAATCTCTTTGTCTGAGGGAGTTGGCTGCATGTTCTTTTCTGAGGTCAGACTGTCCTGGTGTTTTTGTCCAAGTCCTTGCTTCAACGTGCTCATGGCAACAAATAAAAGAAAATACAACAAGATACGCCATTTAAAGCCCACAATATCAGACTAGCATTAAATCCTTCATCTCCTGTATGCTAAACACAAGGTAACTGCTCATTTAACATCACCATTCCTTAAACCGTTAACAATGTGGTCTCCAGTTGCCGTTGGAAAGAGTAGGCTGTGGTGTCTTTATGTAATCGGCAAACAATTACTTTATGCACAGCTCTTTTGAATAAGTTATTGCTGACATGAAGGCATACAGTATTGTGACAGAAACCATGAACTGAGTGGAAGGAATAGTGTTTCTCGATACAGGTTCAGTGTATAGCTACACAGAAACCTCTCCAGTTGCCTCTTGAAAGCCTCCCACATGAAGTAGCCATAACATGCTGCTTAGGCAGCAACAGAACACTATTCAATCAGATGAAAACTCTTATCACTTCAACCTCACAATCCATGCAGCTTAGGTGGTCTCAGATTTTAGGTCGCTATCAGTATAAACATTTACATGGTCTCCTCTGACCCGAGACGAATTGTCCAATATTTATACAGCCTACTGACTTCATTCCGCTGAAGTGAGTTTGTTTGACTTAAGACATTGTATACTTAGCCTAACCCATTGGCCTCAGAACTTATTTTCATACCAGTGTTCATTTCACAATCTTGTTCAATCTAAAAAAAACAAATGCATGCCTTCATTATAACATTGATATTGTTCTAATATATATGTCTGCAAGGCAAGCTTGTCTCACAACCAACCATTACCAATGAAACTCAACAAAGCTAGCAACCCAATCATCACAAAGTTCTATATACAAATTATACAAATGTACACAGGCCTCAATATACAGTATATATATATATATATATATATATATATACACTGTAATTCAATATATACAATAATGCGGATGCATTTTAATAAAGTATCCACTGTATTTATATGAGATGCTGTGGGTGTTTCAGCCATTCAAGCATTTCTACTAAATACTTGAGGGCAACATGCGGACACACACAGGCACATATATGGCCTCAAAAACAAATGGTCTCGCTGCTTTGTGTCGTGGGCTCCATACACACGTAATCCATCTTCTCGGGGCTGAGTAATGTCAGGGCACTGTTAGATCACTTCCAGGGGAAGCTGAAATGCCAGTGATGTTCCTGACCATGTGTGCTCTATCCCAGTTTCCCCTTCCATCAGACCCTGTCCCCAGGCTATGGTGCTCCTACACGGGCCAAGAGAACAGGCATTAACCTTTGAGGACGGGACTTTTTTTATATATCTGTTTTCAAGAGGAGGAGAAAATAGGGCATCTGCTGCTATTGATTTTCTCAGCGTCTTCTCGGAGTCAGTGGCCGAGTCTTGACAGTGTCATATTTTCTGACTCCCTCTCAAAACTCCACGGTAGATCTGTATTTTTTTTAATACCACAGGCTGTTATTAAGTGTTGTACTTTTGAGAAATCACAATATGTACTTTCGATTTCTTGCTATTGCTTATTTCCTGCTCGTAAAGATGGAAGAACTAAAATGTCCCCTTTTTCTGTATGTAAAATGCTGCATTTTGCCACAGCACTAAAACTAGAATTTTATTATGGAGCGAATTTGTTTGACGGACGCACCAGTAATTTCCACTTTAATGATAGCATTGTCCTCGCTTCCCTTCATGGACATTAACTTTTATTACATAATTGCTTGGCTTTGACGCAACACTAATTTTGACTTTATGATTCTTCATAAACATTGACCACATTTTGCACACAACGCTAGGCATCTTTAAAGTGTAACATGAAACAAAGTCCTTGAAATTGGTCATGCTGAAATGTGCACCTATGACAGGAGTGTTTTGCTTCAGACATTCTGGGTATGTGAAACGCACTAAGATCCTTGGGAATAAAATGTCTGTAATTACTAAAGGCCTCCAGTTTCACCAGTGGCAATGTATGTACAGCACTCATTTTTTTTTTTGTACCAGAAATGAGTGCTGTCTGCAGCAAAACCTGGTATATGCCTTGCAATTTTCTGTGAATCAGCACTTTCATCTAAAAGTAGAATAGTGCTGGGATTGCACACGCCTTCAAAAGGAACCAAAAAAAAAAGGGTTTTGTTTCAAGACTTATTGTCTGAGAAAAGTATGTATCTAAACCAAGAGAAAAAAAGAAATAAGATGGAAATACCACACTAAATATCGGAAGTCCTGTTTGTGTGACATGAGCTGTGGGTTGGTGCTTCAACATCTGTCTGCTCAGTCCTATAAGTGCTACAATGCTTAAGTGGGCGCCAATAAAACGGTTCCTGAGCAGTCTGTCTCCCAGTCACCAAACTATGCATTAGGCACGTCATTTAAAGCGACCCAAAAAGCCACGCGGCCTGATCTTAGCCTGCGCTGTAATCTCAGTTCGCAAAGACGGTCGTTGCGAAAACTGTTTGTTGTTCTCTCTTAGGTTGTCCCCTGTGAAGTCTGCCACTATGCCGTCTCCAAAATCCCATTTTATCTCCAATCTGCAATTCTAATGGCATGACTATGCAGAACAGGCCAGATGGTACACGCCGGCCCAATATTCCCCAGCTCATCAATGAGCCATTTCTGTGCCTATTCTTCAGCACTTCCTTTAACAAATACTTTGAAAATATTTACTAAATCTCAAGCTGTCTTAGATGAACCAATTTGCACATTTGCACATTGAATTATTACATAATTAAGGTAAACACATTTGTTTCCTAAAATAGTGGTGATTCTGTGGTGTGGCTGAGGAAATAAAACATGCAGACTTGCACTGTGCAGTGTATTACACCGTGTTGCAACCATTGTCTGATGCTTACAGTAGCACTGATTTATGGCAGGGCGCCTGTATCCATCAGACCTCCGAGTTTCCAAACATGTTGACTTAATCCATCTTGTTTGCTTTCATGTTCCCCCCCCCACCAATTTGATCACAAAAACCCGTCAGTCACGAAATGCACCCCACCCCGCCCCAACAAGATGCCATGCACGCCGCCAGCTCACTCAACGATTGTTTTTAGCAACGGCTGTCTGCCAACGTGGGGGGTGGGGTGGGGTGGGGGCTGGCGTAACGCACCAGAAGAAGCAGGGGAACGAGCACTTGCATCCCATCCGGCCTGCCAGGTGAAGTGCTCGCCGACAAATGAACGCTATCAGGCCCCGGCGTGACGGGCTGTCTCTCCGCCTGTGACGGGCCAAAGTGTGTCGCGGGCTCATCTCCTCACCTGTCCTTCAACCACGCCGCGGGGTGCCATCTTGAGAGAGGGGGGTTGGGGGAAGGGGGGTGGGGAGTCTTGAGCCCCGTTGCCCCTTTTTCATACCCTAAAATAGACCCAAGTCTCGTGCCCTCCTTGGCAGCCACGAGCATCGCTGGTAATGACACATTGTCAGAAAGCTATGCAAAGTAGCAATTTGCCCCATATCTCCATTCTGGGGTTTTTAAATACCTTGCGAGACATGATCCCTCTAAATATAGATCAAATCCCATTAAGCTTGAAAACATTACTGGCACCCTGTCGGAGGGTGTGGAATATAAGTGCAATACAGGATGTTCTTTGCCAGCTACATTTTAGTTTCTTTGTCTTTCACAGTTATGCCCTGCCATGCTATGTTAGTCACAGCTCAGCGCAACGTTCCAGTACCGTAAAAAATGACTGCAACAGCATCTGTATTTGTAGTGCACATGCAGGGGATCTTAATTGTAGAGCGGTGGTATACCGTTATTTTGCTACATTATGCTTTGCAGTGGTAATTGTGTGTTTCGTTGAAACGACTAAAAGAGAATTACATTTTATTACTACAAAGAACAATTTGTGATATTACCTTACCTGAGACAAGCCATTTCAATATATAATTTCATCCTGTGAAGTGAAAATATTAGTGTAATTCAGAAGCACTATCATATGTTTTACTTACAATGTCAAACTATCCTTCTTGATGGCATTAGGCTTTGATGTTGTTGCTTTAGGTGGACGGTAAAATCCTTTTTTGTCCTGTTTTGTTTTGTTTGTGTAATGAAATTGGGGTAGAGAATGCTACAAGCCACTGTGGGGTTTAACCTCAGACACATCAAGCTTTTCACACTACAGTAGCTTTACAGTTTTGAGATGGGGCTCAAAACTGTCAGTCACTTCCTGACAGAGAGGGCTGCTGTTAAACCACTAGGGCAAAAGCTGCTAAAAAGAAACATTAATCAGTGACATTCTCAGTAAAACTAACAACACACAGAATCGAGCCTATTATTAGTTAATGTCAATCCTGAACTTAATAGCTACTTAAGATTGAAAGCCACAATTTAGTCAAATCTTGCACTAGTGTTAGTAAATGCTCTTAATATTGCATTATTCATAGAAGATCACACCATAAATGCCAGTGTTGATATTGTCTATGTGTCTGTATGTCGGTCTGTCGTCAAAAAATAAACGACACCTCATTGTATTTTTTTTTTTATCATTCATAATGAACTATAAAGTGGAGACAATAAAAGGACACTGACAGAGAAACAAACACGGAAATGTTTCGTGGAAATAAGACATCTGCTTTCTTTGTGTAAACATTGTGGGACTACAGGCTTGCATATAGCTCCACCCTCCCTCTACCCAGATAACAGTATGGCACTAAAGGGCTTTTCTGTGTTCATATCATTGCTGCCCTCTGCAGTTCTACCCCCAATTGTGTCTTAATGAAGAAAAGCCACATGAGCTGATAAGAATATAATGGACTTGCCGTATCACAATTCAGCACATTTTACTGCCAAAAGTATTACAGGGATTTCTTATCAGGACAAATACTATTGATGCATCGTGATTCGGGTGTAACCTTTAAATACACCTCGTTTTAATTGCAGTGATTTAGTTCAACTCCCTAGACACTGTGAATTCCAAACACAATAGCTGGGTTCAGGCTAAATGTAACATCTTACACACTGATTTAACCATCGAGAGAATGTTAGAATGTTAGATCTGGATGTCTACCTAAAGGAGAACAAAGAAGACCTAAGTTATCCACCTGTATAATAATAATAATAGTTATTATTATTATTATTATTATATTATTATTATTATTATTAACCAACGTGCAGGTTCACTAGTGGTCCATCCACACCTGTGGTGTCATGTGACAGCCCAGAATATCCCCCTCAGGGCTGTCCACCCGCCTGACCGTCACATAACAGGACAATGCAGTTAATGACAGATGGCCACGTCCTTGAGCTGCGAGCCTTATTGGCACCTCCTGCTAATTGTATCACATATAACACAACTAAAAGCATAATAAATCTGGGAGTGAGGGAATGTTTTTTGCTAGAGCTCTCCTCCTTTTCCAGGCAGTAAATTGCTCCACTCTTGAAATATCTACAACCTTATGACACCCACGCTGCATTAGCTTAATTGCCTTTTTCTCTGCCCAGGCTCTCGGGCCCTGAGAAGTTGAAGATAGGGGGGGAATAAAACACCCATTTGCGCCAGATGAACTGTAACGTCCTTGTTACACTGATTTGCGGAAATTACAACAGATTTGGTGTCATTGTCCACTGTAATTTGGTTCAGGGAGAGCGGAAATGTAATTACGATGTTAGGGTCAGCTATCCGGCAAAGTTTATTTCAGATGACTATATAAAAAATAAATATATGACGTGATGATATAGATGTTGTGCACTTGATACAGGCAGCACAATCTGTTGAAATGTGTTAACACTACCGTATGGTATGCTATTCTCCCTTGTAGCATCCTGTGCTAAATGCTAGCCTATTTAATAATTTTGTAATAATAATGTTGATCCTTTACCATGTTTACTGGTAAAAAACATTTTTACAACTATATTCTTTAAGAAAGAATTAAATACATCCACCTTCTTTCCAGAATTCAGGCTGTTTCACACATTATTGTTGAACTAGTCCTTTAATTCGGTTGAAACTAGCTAATGAAGCCCCTTTCTTGGGCCTCCTAAGTTCATGCGAGGAGTCTCGTCCAGGCAGACAGCTTGTGTCACCGCAGGGTTCCCCCTAAATGCCGAGTGGCGCCGCCACTCGCCACCTAGCCTTCCCATCTCACCCTGCGCTGGTTACGGGGAGAGCGATGACGACGTCTTGGAGCAGCTGCTCTGGGCAGGATGGAGCAGTGCTACTTGGCAGTGTGCTAGGAAACACAACGCACCAACTCACAGGTACATAAGCGACACGCACACATAATGGTGCTAGCGAATATATGCTTGAATCCATGAATGAGATCAATGGCCGACGCTGATTAAACAGAAGCGTGCTTATTCATGTGTGTATGCAAACACAATGGCCCTGCACTTCACGCATGCACAGGCTTGCGCTCAATAACGAATATTGACAATAACATGGGCATCAGGGCTGAGGTGAATGTATGCCGACAAAACCCTGCGATTAGTTGACTGATTCTTCGACTATCCCTATCTCTGGCCAGTGTCTTTGAAATTAACAAATCCACCCCCACTTTCATTTCAAGCCAAAACATTTTTCACAACACAAAGGGCAGATATGATCTATTATAATCCATATTGAGGAGAAAACTAATCCCAGTCACAGCCATTCACCTAAAGTGGGGGAGAGCTTCCTTGTATTAAACCTCATAGCTTTTTGTGAAAGCACACACAAAAAGCTATGAGGTTTCTCTGACCATGTGTCCATGACAATGGAGTCCATAACACAAAGAGAAGCACCATCTAGTAAATGGCACAATAGTTTAAAGGAACATTCCTCAATTGCGTTTTAATGACACAAATGCCCTCCCCACTTCACAGTTTATGTTTTGAATCATGTTGAACATAAACAATTGAACCCCTGCGTGGGAGGAGTTAATTAACTTTTCGAGTGTCAAACCAAAACAATGTTTTGCAACATTACTGTACATTCCACCCAAGAGCAATTCTAGAAATAAATTAAGTGTACTTTACAGTATGTAATGTACAAGTACTACAGGTATGTACAGTCTAATGAGCAAGGCTCAAACTGCATTTATGGCATGTCAAAATCCACTTTTGCTAGTTTAATGGCAGACAAAAAGGTAGTAAAATGGCAGTAAATGGTCCCTATAATATGGTGATGTAGGCTACACACTAATATTATTTATATTTCACATCATACCCTTTTCATGTTTTATCCTTTGCTTGTTTGTGCACTCCTGAGCTTCCTTTTGTGTGTAACAAGCAGATCAAGATGGCGTCCATCCGCCATAGGCGGTTCTGTCTTGATGATGCTATTAACGTTTCTTTTTTTTTTTTGGTCAATAGCGCAATTACTTTCTACAGCCTCAAGATGGTAACATGCCAACAATGTGCCAGACCACACCTCATGTTTAGACCAACACACCAACGAGCACTCAAAAGTGAACTGCACTGCATCTGGCTGTCCTGCTTTTGAGAAAGGAAGGATCCCAACACTTAATTTCACCCACAACGTATATGTGTTTTGCAGTGGCTTATCTGCAATATGCCCTCATCCCAACCGTGATAATGTTTCTTTTAACCTAAAGACCCAGCAAATTAGTCTGGGCCCTTCATTCCATCATGCCACAGCACAGCTTGGGTAATAAGCAGTCCAACAAAGTAAATGCCCACATGTAGGGCACAAATCTTATTTGGCCAGCGCCAAAGTCCACCAAGAACCGCTGAGTCGGCAGCAGGGCTGCTTACTCAACTGGAAGGAGATTTATTAACATATTTCATTAAATATATTGAACAACTGGGGAGCGTGGGTTCAAACATTTAAATGCAGGGGATATCTTAAGGGAGTTTCAGAGGAAATTTGATCAAAATGATAGTCTGGAAAATGTGTCCTTAGTCTAGACCTTCCATCAGAACAAAGACATGAATTACTTCCTACAATGGTGGGGCATGTGCCCTTTCCAATAACTGAAATAATAACTTAAATATTGTGGTAAACACTGTAAACATATTACTGTGTGTGTGTGTGTGTGCGCGCGTGTGCACTCGTTCACGCATGTACTTGAATATAAAACAACTTTTTCTTTTGGACAGAGATGGCGTTATAAAATGTATTCTTTTAAAACGAATACATTAATGAATAATTTAATCAATAACATTTGATTTCTAGTAACTTTTGATACATATACCGGTAAAGATGATTTCACAATTTCAAGTTATTGTGAAAGACTATTAGAGTATCATAATTGATATCCACTGTTAAATGCTGGTTGCCTGTGTTTCCTTCAGCTCAGCATCTCTTTAACAACATCAAAATAAGCAAAAGAAACCTGCAGGTGGATATTATTCCAGTACTTATCTCAACTAAGTAAAATTTTGAAGGGCCTGAGGGGGAAGGACCTGTGTCGCACGAAGAAGGAAATGACTAAATGTGCCCTGCCGACGGTTGTTCAGCTGAGTAAGCACAGCACGACAGTTTTCTTTCACCGCAGTAGAGGAAGTGAACCAGCCAAAGTAACCTTTAAAACCACCCAGGCGGAGAGAGAGAGGTGCAAAGGGACATGCCACCTCGCTGCCTGGCCAACGCAACCAGAAGTGCGGTTAAATTCACAGTCCAGTGCCCCTTATGTATGGTCAGGGATGAAGAGTCCCCGCTCGGAATAAAGGAGATGACCGCCGTGGCGCGGGGGAGGGGGGGATAAGGGTTCGTAAATAAAGAAAACTAAAAGATGGAGAGATCAATAGCGGCGTGCGAGAAAGCGGCCATGACTCGCTCGCGTCTCGCCGGCCATAAAAAGGTTATTTTACACCCAAAAGCGTGTTATTGATTTGCGTGCCGTGCACTCCTTGCGGTCGCTCCTGAGATAGTGAAGGAATCAGGGTGGGTTGAATTTACACAGTATTTATTTTTTGCATTAGGCTTAGGGGACGATCAATAGCTGTTTAATGTAGCTGCGGGGATGAAAACATGAGTCACATGCTCTGAAACTAGAATGTTTCATTTGCCATATCATTAATAATCTTGAGGGCCCAGCAGTCACATAGTGAAAGTTCTCTAAGGCTCAGGTCTTACAGGGTTATGCTAAATGTGGCATTAAAGCCCCAGTGCACCCACATGAATGTTTAGAGTGACTCTGGTTCTACAGTATGCAGTTTGCCGACCTCATCAAGTTTTCACCACAACTTTACCTTGTAATAAAACTTGGATTTAACCTCAAATAAAAATCACGATTAATTGAACATTGTAACTCAATTACGATTAATTAACATTTTTTTTTGCCTTTGTTTGAGTTCTGCTCCATGATGCTTCCATTCAGCTGACTAGACGGGCAGAGTTATGTGAATACCATAGAACTATAAATAAGGAACATACACACATGGTAGTATTCAGCAGCTTTTGTAAAAACATACTATTTGTAAAAGCATGATACTTATGTGTTGTTAGCAATGGGCTAAAACATTAAATAATTAAAGATACATGGAGTCATAATTATTAGCTTAAAGAAAAATATATTGACAGGCAAACTACAACAAGCAACTTTCCTTGTTGTATTATACTGTACCAGTAGTACTAGGCAGCTATGTTTATTATTCACGAATGCATTTGGAATTTAATTTTCTATACTCCACCTACTAATTTTAGACATTTTTGTCTACTGTGATATTTTAGAACAATTATTCCAGAAATTGTATTTCCGTAGGAATGTCTCATTGAAAGAGTTGACTTGACATTACTATAGCTTAGGCGGTGCCACTAAAGCTATCTATTTGCTTCGACCTTGGAAGGAAGAAGGAGCTATCTGTAAAACTGTAAAAGACCTAAGATAGGCAGATATACACTCACCTAAAGGATTATTAGGAACACCATACTAATACTGTGTTTGACCCCCTTTCGCCTTCAGAACTGCC
>JAODUE010000010.1:250768-264931 GCA_027564755.1 Amblyopsis hoosieri
CGGCAGAGACTTCGGCGGACACTTCGGCAGGCGAATATCTGTTGAATATCCAATTTCCTTCTAACTTTACCTCGGTCCTCGCACACACAATCGCGACAACAGAAATGGTAATTAGGCTGTCGCTAGAAGATGTCCAGTCGCTAGTCCACGTCTTGGTGTAGTTCTAGCTTAAGACAAAAGGGCTTCCCCTGCAATTTAATAGAAAATATTATATTTTGATGCTTACAAAAGTATATATCATGACAACGTTGCTATTTAATTATTACTAAGTGTACAGCATCTGCACTATATATCTCTTATCAAACCATTTATTAATTTAGCAATACTTATCTACGTTCATGAAAAGCGTATCTGACGAGACCAACAAAGGCACGGCCCCAGAGACCGCTATTGGTGAGATTCAAGTGCGCTCTATGTCTATGGCAAAAATATCAACGTTACTTGGACAACAGGCCAAAACGCATAATTTGGAGTCCCGCCCTGACGCTTAGCTTCAATGGCGGTCTATGAGAACACATCTCAGCGTTTATTGTACTGGATTTCTTTTTGTCCTTCCTCGAAGCTCAGCTTCTCCATTTGATTCTTTGCAGATTTCTCAATGAGGGCGGACCCCGTAATAAGCAGCCAATGATTGACAGAAAGACGTTCTGCTACGTTTGTATAATATATACACAGTATATATATATATATTAGTAAATCAGAGAGTGCTCCACACAGCACCGAGACGGTGTTTGTATTTCGTGTACTTTTTTGCAGAGTATTTACAGATTCTCAGTTTGTTTGGTAATCAGGTCTACTTTGCTGGTGTTTTGTGATTAGAACTAGCATAATTTATCTGCTTTTTATGCAACATGGCAGACACAATGTTGTTTAACAGATTAGAGAGATCAGTTCATCAGGGCAAAAGCTACTTCAGGAAAGTCTTAAAATTAATGCCCACCAGCGATTTAATTCAATGGCAACATTTTCAGCCATGTTGTAGCCTACACATAGGCTAGTTGAGCTTCCTCTGTTTCGGAAACGACCAGCCGCCACTGGACTAGTCTGGACCAGTCTAGTTTAGTCCACAAGAAAACAAAATGTTTACAGTATATGCCATGTAGTATGACACAACATAAACCATATCGAACGGTTGCAGGCTTAATTACCGGTTTCTACATAAATCAATCACACATTAGCATCCGTGTTTGAAATGCACAAACGTGCTCTCTTCCCAGTGGAAGGAAATAGGTGTTTGTTGCTTAAGTGACCAAATTAGTCCAGACACATCTGAACCCAGAGCCTGTAATGTCCCACATTAATGCTTCGCCATGCTAGCAAGTATAATGACGCGATAGCGCTGAAAAAGACGACAATGAGCAATGATGTAGAAAATTAGGTGAGTTATTGGTTGAGGAACGGGGCTTGGGGCCATAATGTATTCGGTGAGTCACTCGGACTTCCCGGACTCAGCACATTATTTTCCTCGACGCAGATTTCCCTGCACCTCATTTCACGGGCAGACTGGGTATCACCACCACCCTTGGTTTATTCACCTGCCAGCACTCCCAAGACATAAACTCTTATGAATATAAAACAAGCACCATGCATGGGGAGTATTCACTCAGTGTAAGATAGTAAAATTGTGATCAGCCACTTTGCCTTTCAACAAGTAGGCCAAGGTTATGTTGCAAAAGCTGTCCGACTAGATGTGCTACCAGGAGCTTTACCCCTATTTACCCCTATTGCCAGTAATATGTGATGGAATATCAGTGAAGGATATATGGGGTTTATCTAATACCAGTGTTAAAATATGTGGTGAAGGTGAAATACGCTGTCTTATGTTTAAAATATGTACTTTTACATTAAGTCGTTCTGTGTAATTGCCCGTGAATGGAGCTCAGCATGAACCTCAGCTAGATATCTAGAGATCCTACAACATCTTCATTGATCTTGTAAAATATACACCAATTGATAAAACACATACATGTCACGCATGGTCAGACAGCAAGCACTTGCACAGCGCAATGTCATTTTAGCCCAGTACCTTAAAACGTGTGTAACCAATGGATTTCCTCTACTATGTTTATCAGCCTGGACAATTTCTGAGTACTGCCTCGCATCTTCTGCTTGTCTATTCAACATCGGCCCTGGATCAGCCATTCCATCGGATTATCATTGACAGAAAGCTCAGACCTGCTGAGGGAAGCACTTTCCCTCCTGATTCTCGATCTGACATTGGGACGGACAACAAACAAGTCTTTTCCGCGGGGAGCGCAGTGCTCCATAATCCATACTGACCTTCCCTGGCTGCGATTCAGCTTTATTTTTAGTTGAGTTGAAGGAGGGAGACTTAACAGCATACACTTGGCGCAGAGTGGACTGCAGCAACTATCACAGCAGTCCTTCCCCACAGAACTGTAACTGTTTCCTATAATTGTGAAATATAGCAAGAGAAATCAATTTGAATGTACTAACTTGCTTGTTTAGACATAGATACCCTTTTAGACTGGGAGTTTTTCCTTGTCCGAACGAAGGTTAATGCCCAGTATTCCCATACTTCCACCCCAGCTCACCGTTTGGGGGAGGGGAGGGGGGGGGGGTGTAGTAAAGAACAGTGCTAGCCTATTGTAGAGGGAGGGTAGAGAAGAGTGATAGCACACATTGAGTTTAACAGCAAAACAACATTGTTGTAATACTAGTTTAAACCGCAAGGGAAATTCTAGTGACAAATCAAGGAGTGTGCCCTTTTAAGCTTAAGAGGCATTATTTCCCATGTGCAATATAATTTGTTAAACAATTTCAGATCAATTGTAATCAAGGATTACATTAACTGGACTCCACAGGATTTCAATAAAATCGTCGCACAAAGGGAGAACAATAAAACATAAACATATCAGTGTTGGACTTATAAACATATTAATCTTTTAAATGACTGCCATCAGTCAAAGTCAAATAGGCCTAAACCATAACAGATTCCCAGACACAGAGTTAAAATGTCTATTTGTCTAAAATGCCACGATTAAATTGACTCAATTCGCTGTAAATGACTAAATTAATAACGCTGGCATTTTGGGAATATGTTGCCTGGTTTGTAAGCTTTTGTGCTACTCTTTGATTACCGCAAAGACACCTCCGTTATTTGCATACTTTGGCCGAGCTTTGGGGATTGTCTAGACAGAACAAAGTCTTCATCTCATTAAGTGGAAACATCCTGCCTGGGATAATTTCATGATTAATATTTTAAAATGTTAATGCCAGAATAAGCTGTGAGAGGCTGTGAGGAGATAAGGCAAAGTTTTACCTGGATGAATTATGTGTTCCCTTGTTGCTGCAGTGTGTGTGGTTGCATGGGGCTTATGTGCATGTGTGTGTATGTGTGTTCATACAGCTGCAGTGCTTTGAGCTCACAAAGAGTAGAAAAGAACAGAACCAAGAAATACAGCGCAGGCGGAGTAAATGTTAAAATTACCATATTGATGGATGTTACAAAATATGGGCTTCATCTTTTTATCTGAAATTCACCAATGCATAATAATGGTCATTTGCTATTCTTATTTGCATAGTTCCCAGAATCATTAAGGTTGTGTGCCATTTCACTGACAGAGAAATTGAGTAAACTATTCTCTCATTTGTTTTTGTATCTGAAATAAGCTTGATGCTACAGTCGATGCCAGCGAACAGAAACCGCATACTTGAAATGACATCCCCACAGATCACGAAGTCTCGACTTTAGTGTTATATTGTGAGGCCCAAGGTTGTTTTGGGACGTGAGAGGGATGGGTCGGGGCTTATATTTACAAACCTTAAGAGACAAGGCAGCTTGATAAAATGTCCGAGGGCTGCAGTTCTACTGGAGTGCAATATCTTGTCTCCCTGGGAGATTTGATATTTTAAACAGTGGGCAGATACATGCTGGCCATGTGCTCGCTCACACACACTTGGCAGTGTCCCCAACATGGTGGCGGGTGGGCGTGGGGGTGTGGGGAGATGGAGGTTCAGGGACACTTGGCCATAACATGCATTTATGAATTTCAATGGGAGCGCCACTCATATTGAGAAGGTGAAAACGGCGTGAGTAATTATTTAAATCAAGTACAAACACCGGGCTCCGCAACGGTGCCTGAATAGCATGAGCAAGAAGATGCGCTAGGGCACAAGGACAAATTGGTCAAATGGATAGATTTATTGGCGCGTGGACGCATTTGATCATGCGGGGACGGTTTCAGTCGCGTGGCTATTATGGTACAGCTGGGAAGGTGAGAAGTAACACGAGAAAGAAAAAAGAAAAATGCCATCCCCGTTCCACTCTCCCGTCAAAGTCCTGGATTAAAAGCATATCTGTGATATCTGCAGTTACGTTCAATTATGTAATTATATAAACCTCCCGCTTTAGACTGCTTCGATATGTGGTGTACACATGCATTGCCTGAAATCATGTTTTGAAATCCCTCGGTTCAGAGAAACTACATTCAGTTAAAAGGCTGTGTTACATCATCGCAGTTGTGCTCGAATGTGCATGTGAGCTGCACAATATGACAAAGTGTGCGCGCACGCTGTATATTCACAAACCCTTAACTAGCTGTTTTAATTTACACAGCCTGTTGAGATAGGGTGGTGTTTGACCTGGCCAACTTTAACGTTTCCAATATAACAGTGCTTCTTTTTCTAGACCACTGTAATGCTTCTCGCCAAAGTCTCCATAGCAACACCTTGTCATCGGCACTAAAGTCAATCTGTGCGCCACTGGTGTCATAGGAAAATACAGCCTTGACACCTGTCGCAAAGTGACAGTGCAATTTACTTTACTCCCTAATCCTGACTCCCTCCCCCAGTCCCCTCCAAAGTAGCATCAAACATCTGAATTGCTCAAAGCAAACAGAGATGCACATACTCAATAGATTTACAGCGCTTCCTGGCCCAAACGGTTGTTTTGGACAATGGCTGCATTGCCTCACCACATTTAGGGTTAGGTGAAGATGAAGTATTGTAATGATTGCCTTGCTTCAGACATTTCCTCAGAGTGACAACTTATTGGCAACTGTCTTCTGGCCGACCGCAGGTCTTTTTTGTGTTGAACAACCACTTACGTCATATAATAAACAGATGAGACTGTTGTCGTGATCATACTTTATAGCACAGCCTATCCCAAAACACCAAAACATGAATCTACATAATCCATCAATAGATAGTATAGCTTTGGGCCTTCAAGATGACGGGGGTGATGGGGGGATCAATACTTTGTTTCAGGTATTGACAATACTTTAAATGGTGGCTTAACTCAATGTCTAAAGGCTAAAACATTGTTCTACACTTTTTCCATTAGCCTGTTGTATATTTGTTTTAAATAATTGCCACAAAGTTATAACGCTATATAAATATTACAACTACAGTTTAAAGCAGAGGTCTTCAATGTTTTTCAGGCCAATGAACCCTTGGCTGAGAGAAACATGGCACACGGACCCCGTATCACATATGGTATAAAATATTTAGTTGCCTGGCCAAGAGTAATGTGTATGGCAGCCAGATAGTGTCATGTATAAAAGTAGGCCACTAACTAAGACATTAAAATAATAATTGACATAATTATACTGTATATTTAAGCACAGGTTGTATTTATGTTAAGGTATATTTTCTGACATTTAGATTTTTGGAAAGAAAATGTGCAATACCTCTAAGGACCCCCTAGAGGTCCCGGACCCCCTGTTAAAGACCTCTGGTTTAAAGCAAGGTTGGATCTCAATAAGTAAACTGCACATTTTAAGAATTTTAGCACTAACAATAATCATAAATAAAGTCATAATCTAAATTGGCAGCTAAAAGCCTTTACTGCATAATCTCCTCTATTCTTCTCATAGTTACCCTTTGCATCTGGGATTATTTGAGATTCCTCAAATTTATTTAGTCAATATGAACCAAAGATAAATGCTTTCATGGAAACCACTAATGGACTACAATACACTGTTTTACAACACATAGCTTCTTTATGTTGAATATAGGGAATAAGTAATTTATGTTCTATAGGAATTAATATTTACATTGCTTTAATTTGCTTCTTTAAGGGATTTCCAAAATACACACTATAGCTTTGTGTATAGTGTAGTGTATTCATGTGGAAATTAGGAAAAGTTGAATGTGTATATTTATCACTTCTGTGTATTTTTGTTTTAGTGGGGAATTGTAAAATGAAAACAGGTGGGAAACACCAGGGGATTATAGTATGCATTTTCTTTTGTATATACAGTAGGTGGCAGGATAAGTACTACTGCTGTTTAAGATGAAGATTGGAAAGCTGTTCTGTAATACAAGTGTGTGGGCCGACTCAGCCCAGCACCTGATACATGCATATCTGGATACAAGGCAACAACTGTGTGCATGTTCACCACATTATGTCAATCACACCAGATTCAATTTTTAGCTAATTTAAAAGGCTTATACATTATGCTGTATTTCCCTATTAATATATTTTCAACACATTACTAACTGTCCAAAGCATATTCTCTATTATGGTGAAAAATTACAAAATTTCAAATCACTTTTGAAAATGTTCATTGGTAGATAAAGGTATTCCTTTGAAAAGGACAAAATAGTACATGCTCATCCGATTATCTTCACTAATTACAATTTAGCAGCAGTCAAGTGATGTAAATTACCATAATAGGCAGTAGGGGCTGCTCAAAAACAGTAGTTAAAGCTGTGTTTGTTTACCCCAAAAGGTCTAATTATCTGCGGAGTCGTCAGTTTCCACCCTCTACAAAATCTAAACAAAATCAAATGGTCCAATTTTCGTTTTTATTTAGGCTTTTTTTTTTATCTCAGTAGGATTTAGCCCACTGTAGTGTGCTATAGGCAACTTGGAGAGAAATACCCATATAGTTGTGACCCTTATGAAACACTGAAGAATTACTGGGATTTTCTCAATCTGGCACAGCTGGTTCACACAGTGCCAGCCTGAAGGTATTCTGTTCCACACTTCAAAAGACTCTACTGATGAACCCCTTCCCCTCGCTTAATGGTATGTGCATCCTGCAAGCTCCTGAGCACTGACAGTTTAACAACAGTCAATGAGAAGTCCAATGGAACTCTGCTGAACCGGCAACTGCAAAGGTGGTGTTGAAATGTGTTCGGCAATTGGACTAAATAGGCCGTGAAAGCATTGGAATGCATGGCCATGGATCAAGCGTTGGATGTTTATTACTGCATTTGAAATAGAAAGTTTAGTAATTTTATGGATATTATGAGCTGATGTTACTTTGCAATCACAAATAGGCTTAATATAAATGTCTATAGAGATCTAGAAATTACAATTAACATTGGAAAATAGTTCTTCCTTAAGTAGAAATATAGAATACAATATAGATATACGGCCAGATGTGCCCACATTTAATGCTTTTCTGTACGTCCCCACAAAAATAAGCAGGTAAAATATGTACTACAAGTACAATGGATTTTACAGTGGTTTTCGTTATCCAGAGCGCCTAATCAATCAGAGACCAATACTTTTCTTAAGCTATTCATCAAGCAAACTATCTGCTACAAAACTATTCTCATTGAATTAACCAAAGAAACAATATATTAATGACAATAACACCATGCTTTCGGCAGGCAATATACCATCCTAAGGCAAGGCAACAGGGGCGTATACAGGAATTGACCGAATCAAATAATAATTCATCTTTGGGTGGTGATGCTCGAGCCATATTACCGTTTGATATATGGGGGAACACTGAATCAATACAGGAAAGTCGAGTCTCAAATTAATATAGTATCAATTACATGCTGCTGTGGATGTCTGGACAACATTGGTCTTCAATATATAATCTCACATTGCATTGCTCTGAATGCTTAAAATACACCGCCTGCCCCGCCCTCCTCTGTTCGGCTAGGCCAGGCAAAATGCCCGGTTAAAGGTGAAGTCAGCGATGCAGGAGACCGGTTTTTCCACTCGGTTGTCCCCCCCCCTCCCCAATTGGACACACGTTGCCATGGCTGATTGTGCTGGTGCGGTCTGCACCACTTTGTTTGTGTTCCCATTTACATACGTAGCTAGGGCTGTGCAGACATTCGCTTACAATCACTGACTTCACCTTTAAGAGGCTGTGGTGGCGTCGCCGAGCTCCTTGGATTCACCATGAACCAGTCATCAAGCCTGGCCCACTGTGGCCCAGCCTTATTAAGCCACATTCATCTCTCACTTACTGGAAACCTCTTAATTGACGAATGAGCACATTATGAGAAATGACGGGAGTCGTTATGCTGCCGTTTTTGCTTCAGATGCGTCCGTCTAGTGTATGAGGGGGGGAGGAAGGGCGAACGGGAGCTTTCCTCGGACCCCGAGCTGGGAAGCGGGGGGCCCTGCGGTGCCGAGCCAGAATGTGGGCCGGAGAGCGAGCGGGCGGGCGAGTGATTAATAGAGTCTGGAGACGGCAGGCGGGAGGTTTTTGCCTTTGCTGCTTTCCGTCTCGTTTACGGCCTCACTGTCGTAATCTCCGGTGGCTGGAGTCTGGATAGGTCTAATGAAAAAGGACTGAGCTCTTTTCCTGTTCTAAACCCTCTGCCCCCCCAACAATCACCACCCCCCCCCCCCCCCACCCCTTAACCGCCCAACTGCTTTCTCTGCAGACTATTTCTCTATTGACAAAATGGACTAATGAAATGTCATCTCAGACAGCTGGCCGAGAGGAATGAATGATGCGCCAGAGTTTTTTGCACTTTATTTGAATTTCTCCTCCTTGCTCGCACCCTTCCTCATATTTTCCATTCCATCCCATCTTCTCCGACATCCCTTTCACAACACTTGAAAATTAATATCTTCCCGGAGCCATTTGTAATCCAAGAGCCACTGCGCTAGTTCAATAGCATCCGACGGTATCATATTTCTTACATGCAAGCGCAGATCTATCCAATCCAAATATTGAACTCTGGTGTCCCAGTGTTGCTGGGTTAAGGGAGATCATTATATCAGTGCGATGGGGAAGAATCACCATGATAACTTTTAAGAACTATAGAACCAATATGTCTGCAGCTACTGCTACTACTATTACTACTACTGAACTACTACACTAACAAATATGTGCATTACATAAAGAGCCATGAAATACAGTATACTATAAAGCAAATATAGTTGAAAGATATAAGGTAATATAGAAACAACATTGGATGAAAAACTGTTAAGCTATACATTCTGCAAAATAAAACAAGGAACAAACAAAACAAAACAATATACAGTACAAGAAAAAGAAAGATGACTCTATGAAACACACATTAAGTAACAAAGACCAGATGTGTGGGAGTGTCCATTGTGTGCGTGTGTGGAGACAAAGATCAGCATTATACCTGACAGCCTTCTCAGAGGGCAAAGCCATGGAGCACATTTATAACATGTGAAACTAGGACATGAATTAAAATGACGCTCCATTCAGAGAATGAGAGCTGAGCAACACAGAGGAGGTGTTTTTTGTAATTACGCTTACCTATTTTATTCATCTAATAACTGCTCCTTTTGCTTTAATTTGTGTCATTTGCATTCAGTCTAGGATGGCGCTGGGTAATAATATGACATTTTTATTGCTTGCAAGTCTCCTTGGCTCTTTCTAAGTGGAGATCACAAGCACATCCCAGGGCTAAGAAAGTATTATTCTGAATTCACATACCGCACAGCAGACGTCACATTAAAAACGGAGACACCTCCAAGGTTGTTATTTGCTTGATTTGCTTCTTAGATGGAAACACAAAAAAAGGAACAGCGAAATAAAACAAAACAGAGAAATAAAACAAAGGAAATGGAACCGACAGATGTTTTATTTCTGGGGGGGGAAGGGGGGGAATAAGGCATGTACATGTACGGCACCCCTGAGTGACACTTTGACAGCCATTTGATTTTTAAGAAGCTGTGGGATCATTTGTTTATTCATTTCCCTCTGACAGATCATGACTGTGTTGGCACCCTTTGATCTCTTTTCATGTCAAAGTCTTCAAAACCTTTTTGTTATTCATTGGTCAAACCAACAACAATGGAGGATAGGTGCACTGCCTACGATGAATTCTTACAATAAATCCTAACAATCTAGTCTGCGCAATGGTATTAAATGCAAAAGCACTGCGTATCCCCGTCAAATACAACACCATGATGATTAGCAAATTAGTTGGAGAAACACAGGCATATTAATCAGTGCCACACCCACTTTCATAATGCTTATTATGAAATAACTGTTTTCGTTGGCTCACGGTGTTCAAAGCTAATTTGCCACCGCAAATGAAGGAGATGAAATTGGTAGCACAATGGGCTTCAGGCAGCGCGCTGATTAGAATTGATGACTGCATTCATCGTCTGCACATTTCTTGTGAGCCAACAGGTCTGTGGCATAGCACTGGCTATGTTTATGATAACGGAATAAAAGCCTATTTCTCATGCAGTATTTCAGACAATGGCTGGTTCATACATAAATTATAAGTTACATTTAAAATCTATAATGCACAGGCCAAAAGATGGTTTGACGTACAGTATGGTACAGTATCTTATTATAGTATATTATATTTTGAGAATATTTCTACATAGAGTATTTAGTTCCCCTTAACCTTAAATAACCTTTTGGGTGAAAATGACATTAGTTGTTGTTATCTAGTCAGTGCATGAGAGCGAAATATACTGCTAAACTGTAATATTTTACAGCATGTATAATTTCAATGTAAGCCTGCAAACAACCAAATAAAAGGAACATTCTAGAAGCAGACAAGGCAAGCAAAGAAAAACTATCCTCTGGCCTACGTGGGAACGTTTATGCATTACTTTTGCAGCTGTTTTATCAGTTTTGTCAGGCACAGGATGTCTGCCAAAGGCGTTATCAATACGACCGTGACTTTTATTAATCTCAGTGCTCCACTGAGACATTGATCAGTGCTTCTTCGCCTTCTATGATCTCATTTCAGGCTGTAATGTGAAACTAAAAGGTCAATAAAGGCATCTTATTTAATTCCCGCATTTGGTAGGCTCAGTGGATAGAGAAGCTGCAAGCTCGTATTACCATCTTCGGTTTCATTAAACCCCCCGATAATGTTGCCTCCACAGACTGTGGTGTGATGAGGTCTTTGCTTAGCTTAAAATAAGTCCCTCTGGACCACAACAGATCTTGTGTCTTGTGTTGTAATCAATTCTCTTCCCGCTCTTCTGTATAGAATTTAGATAATTGTAGGCATCGCAGGCAGTGTGACGCCATTTTGAAAACTAAGGGAGTAGCAAGTAAATTACATCAGATTAATTCAGATCTGATTAAGACAGTGGGTGACAGAATACAATTCAAATTGTGAATTGATAGCCAGGCGCGCTATCAGGTCACACCACACAAAATGACTTCCATCGAAGTCTGTGTTGCATTTGGTGGGTGACACAACATAGATCACCGGCATTTATGTGACACTCCATTTATCAGAAAGCAGTTGCATTGTGGATATATTATCTTCCTTTCCTACTTCTGTTAATTTCTTGTCTCTGGCAATAAATCCTTTTGAAATCCCCCCAGGCAAAGTCAAAGGGAGATATAAACTAATCATATACTGCTTGCAAGTAAAGTACTTTTTATTTAGCTACTTTGTGACTCTAATTTACTTCTGCATAGATGATAAAAAAAGTGCAGCAAATCACACACGAAAAATATTCCTAAAATTAACTGTAGGTATAAGGAAGAGGGGGGGGTCTAGTTGATACTGCCAACCTCCTGTACTTCATCTTTGTAATCGTAAAAACAGCCACGCATGGGTTTGGGTGGGGGGGGTGGGGGCCTGTGCACCAACTCACTGCTGATAAGGCCTCACCGGAGGGCTCTTTACCTGCAGATAGTGTCAATTGAAAGGGGGTAAAGCATTGGATTAATAATAAATGGGTCATTTGTAAATCAATGGAGGGGCGTCAGACCTGTGAATAGGCTTTAGGATTTATTCTGATTACAGAATGGCAATAAAGGGCCATTTACAACCTGAGTGGGACAGCTAGTAATTAAGAAGCAAGCCTTAAAACAAAGGAAATAGGGACTTCTGTGGGAGTGTTCCATTAACTTGGGGGGGGGGGGGGGGTACAACTGCATGTTAATGGGCAAGCTGTATTTCACCCGCCACTGGTGTACAAAATCGAGGAAACCAGTCCACTATGAAAAAGTGGCCATTCGTCTTATTATAATATTTGAACAGCACTGCAGTGAAATACTGTTGGTTTGCAGTCGACTCAACTGGGCAGACCAAACAAAATTAATGTTTGCATATATGGTCAAAGGAGAATAAATAATTACTTAAACATCTAAATAAAGTAATTAGGCTTATACTATGAAATGTAACATCAGGCCATCCCATCAACATTATAGCCGGCCTGTAAAAGTCATGACTCCTGGCCTTGCTGGTTCTAATCAACTTCAACTGTATTGTACTGGATCACAAATACGTCAAAATATCGACTACATTAGTGTCACGCTGATTTTATCCCTGTGACAGCATGATGGATTAAGTGCTGGTGGCTGCAGTCAGCCAACTCTTTAATTGGTTTGTCTAAATGTTTTATGAAATCAAGATAAAATTCAATCAGTCCCAGAAAATTGCTGATTCATGCTAAAGCGGTGGCAGACATTTTGATTTATATCAGCAGTCTAGGGGGCTGCAAAGGTGATATGTGCCCAAGTTAGCAACAGCTCAAGGTTAAACGGTACTAGCAGTGTGTAGTTTCTGTGCGTGCATACGCATGAGTGCGTGCGCGTATGTGCGTGTGTACGCGTGTGTGTGCGGTGGGGAACGCCCACACATGAAGGAAAATGTTTCCTAGACAGCCATGGTGTAGACTGCTGAGTTGTCACACAACAAGGTTACAGAAACAGAGCGTAGTTTCACATACAGGAGGGCCTCTACACCAGCATGTAATGGGACAGATGCTAAGAGGTCAGAGCATAGTGTCTATATATTTTAAACATTTGCTTACGGCTGATAGTTTGACATTTTTACGAAACAATGTCTAAACAACACATTGCTGAGAAATTGTGCCTTTTTCCTAATGCGGTGTTCACGGTGAAACTCCAATTATGTTGTAATGGCTTCTGTAATTGTGTATAAATTGCTTATATTGAATAAGCATTGGTGTTTTTTTATTTGATTGAAATTAGATTCAACTGTAATTAAATGCTAATTAGGTATAAATGAAGGAACAACAAGTAATAACCATCCGATTTCACGTTGTTAGTATATTCTTCCCCTCAGCGTGAAGCATATCTGGGATGTCAACTGAAAGGTTCGGACGGTTGAAATTCAAAGCCATTTCCCGAATTGCTCCGATGTAGAGCCCGGCCACATTCGCTAGCTCGCCACTTCCCATTTCCGCAGCTTCCTCCAAGTGATCTGTCAGGCCGGGCACGAGGCCTATTATTTTCTGCCATTTGACTTGTCCCTTCTCTGCCACGGTGCAGCCTTTCTGTCGTGCCACGCCATCAATCTGATTCCTCTGACATCTGGCAAACAGTATCTAGTGATCTGTGATGGCGGTAATGTTTCCTGTCAGAAAGAAGAGAAAGAAACGGTCCGGGCAAAGAGGCAGAGACGGCTAAAGAGGGAATATGGAAGTGAGAGGGGAGAAGCCGTGCCGATGAAACAGACCTTTTGGAAATATCGCAGTACCCATTCGCCTCGTTTGTGTTCCAACGGAAGTCAACACGGGCGAATGTGCCGTCTCGTATTTGTTTTCCCTCTGCTTTCCCCTTTTCCCTGCCTGAGACGGCGGGAACGGTGTTTAAGGCCGAGCATGAAACGGCAGCCTCTTACTGGGGTGGACTAGAGATGTAACTGCTGTTGACTGTACACAACAAGACGCTATAACAACACGCGTAATTAAATTGGCTCCTTCAAAGTTAGAGGCGCGGACAAAAGAAGCAGATGTGTCCTCATTCCAGATAAACAGCTTTGTGTGTTTTCTGATAAAAGAGACAGTGTGATGGAGAGATGTATCTCTACACACAGTGCTCTTGTCATTCCTTAGCTTAGCAAAGAACAAATACAAGCGGTACCAGCAGCAGGAATAAAACCCTACAGCCAGACGATTAATTCCATCAATAGCTTCCCTACTATCAGCTTATCTTACTCATGGCTATCTTGAATGTGCATTTGAAGCTGTGGCACATTTTTGTATGCATATATACATATATATATATATATACA
>JAODUE010000010.1:265031-277809 GCA_027564755.1 Amblyopsis hoosieri
CCTTAAATAAAATCCCATATTTTGTTTAGTCAGTGGGACACTGCTAATGAAAATAAGTCAGTTTTCATTTTGTTATATTTCCTATATGTGGACTCACTTGGTTCCTTTGTGACTTATTCTAAGTACAGTATAATATAAACCAAGGTTACCAATTACAAAGGAGCACCCATACAACATGTTTACTCCAGAAGCAAAACATTTTCAAGAAGCTCTTCACATCAAGGCTTTCTTCAGTTTTGAACTATAGGGAAATTGTGTATTATCCTTTGAGAAGTGTATCACACTATGTACTCTGCATAAATGGAGGCGAGATATTCCCGACAGTCATTGCTTTATACTCTAAAATGGATGCTAATATTTTACAAAAGTGTAATCAAGCCTATGGACAGAGCAAATGCATTAGAAAGATCTAATTTACCTTTGAGTGGCATGTGGTCAAAGTACGGGTGAATTTGTAGCAAATGATGCGCTCTGGGTGAATATTGCAGTTTTACTGTGATTAGAACAAAGAGGGGCAGAGCGCTGGATCACAGTGAGTGAGCAAGGGCACACAATTTGTCGCTAAACATGCATCAGAGTGTTAACTAGAGGTTTGTTTTTTTCTTCTCTTGATTAGTTGCCCATGGTTGGTCATGATTTAAAAGAGCAAGCATCAAAACCAATTGACTGTGAAATGCTTTCCTCCCTCCTAAAGTGACAGAAAGATTGGCTGGAATTTCCCAGAGTCAGACAAACACCTTGTTTACCTGCCCCATATCTCATATCCTCTCAGTTAACATGTTTATGTTGGTGACGGAAGGTTATGCGAGTACATTATATTACTCCTACTAAAGTTTAAACACACGAATGCCAATTATCATCAGTGTCTATGAGATGACAGTCACTGAGGGCCTTGCCACAGGTTACTTGGGTTCAATAACAATAAAGGGTTAATAAAAATAACAATCGCTCGGTACGTCCGAGATTAATGATGCTGTTTAATGCACTCGCATGATTACAGCTCTTACTTAACACCTCTTCATATTGTGCCCCTTCATTACCACAGTCCCATTAGCCCAGCTCGGAGGGGGGTGAAAAAAGAAATACCAGGAAGCGAGAACATGCTCTGGCCTTTTCCGTGTCTTTTCTGATTGAAGTGACCACCTGAGCTTTTAATCAACCTTTGGAGAGAAGAGGACAACACAATCACCTCCACCATCCCCGGCCTTTGATATCACTCCGCTGCCCCTTCTCAGCCCTGACCTTTTGTGCTCTCGCCCCAGACGGCGTATCCCATTAATTTCGCCAAGGCCTAGATCTTTGAAGGATTTAATCTTGGATATTACTGAGCCGGCGACCCCAAAATGCAAATGGGATGCAAGCCACTTGTGGAGATGAAGCCCCCGCCCCCCATTTGCCTATTTGCTAATTAGGCGCCGTATGAAAATCTGAATATCATCAGGCTAAATGAGCCAAATGCAAAGTAGCAACTTATCAACAGAAACGATCTGTCAGTCCCCATGGCAAATTGCATCATAAATAATCAAGCTGCATTGTTTTTGACTGATAAGGGGAACAACAAATTCTCCGACTTGTCATCCGCGTGACGGGGCCATTTTCATTGATGGAGAGTTCATAACAAAGACATCATGGCAATTTTTGCCGAGCACCTCTGAACCGTGACTCAGTAGAAATAGAAGTTTCAGAAGGGATGACTTGCAAGAACTGACAATTCACACTTTTTCTTTGGTTGTACCTAACTGAATGGCCAGTCCAATATCAAAAGAAAGTCCTTGAATCAGACCATTTCTTTTCTGATAAAGTGGTATGTGACATTTTCTGTAATTTACTAGATATTACAGCAATTCTTTAGAGTGTTCCTCAAGATACAAGGCATTGTATACAGTACATCTGTAATTCTAGAATGAATACAATATACAGTATATACCTTACCAAGGTTTGACTGCTGTAGAAGAGTAGTCCATTGGTCTACATCATCTGCCAGGAGTTTTATTTTGGGAATAATGGATCTGTTCACCAGGAGGGTCTGAAGCTCAATCAATATCCCAGCCATTCTACATTAACAAGAATAAAGATGTTCAGACTTTCAGAAACGGTCACAGCAGAGTTAAAGCTAAAACAGATTCTCGGTTCTTCCGGAAGTTATCCCGCGTATACAGCTTTAGCTTTGCAATGTCACGGCAAACAGGAAGACAAGGAAGGCAGGAAGACAAGATGACACATATTCCTGTCAGTTTACACCTTCGCTAGAGAAGGGGACATCGCACATACATGGAGCTGTTGAAGTTGTTCACTTGACCGGGCACTTCACCGGGCGTTGGGTAACTCTGGCAGGGATTGTTGAGGTTGCACACCATGCCTTGCAGCCAAGGCAGGACACCCGCAGAGGGCATGGCTTTATTTGGATAATGACCTTGAGTAGAGAGGGAAGGAATTCATTCAGCTGCCATGTGTTCACGAATACACTACAGCAGGGAGATACAATACGTCCCCGTGTTAGATATTTATAGGGTGTCGGATAGGTTTCTCTCAAGACAGTGACTATATCACCCTGAATGCAGTTATCAGAAGAGCTGCGTTTAAGGTGAAACACACTCAATGATCTAGAATGATCTTTTGAACACATTGATCAAACTACAGTACAGATAGGTTCAAATATTTAAAGTTACACTCCTCATGTGTTTTAAACACAGTGGTCTACGATATTAATTATGCATGTTGTAGGGGGCGCCGGGCAGGGTAGAGAGGCATGCCGATCAATCAGTACTGAATTTTACAGTAAACCGAAAAAGTTACGCTTTTGTGCCGCTGAATTCAAAGCACAGTTTTAATCCCATGAGTTCTCATTAAGGAAATACTGTACATAAAATACTTTCACATTTGACTGTGTACCAGTTGCATTGACTACCAGATACATCCTACTTTTATTTACTGTACTGTATATACTTACACTGGTCTTTGAAAACGGGCTGGTTTGTGGACCGCACCCACACCAATATGAAGAAGAGAAATAGAGGCCATATCACTTCAACCACCAGCCGTACCTGCATGACGGGTACAAAGGTACGATGATTTATTGGCACCCCATTGGTTATTCATTACCTTGTTGACCAGCCAAAAAAAGTTAGTTCCTGTATGTGTGTGTGAGAGACAGCGCGTATGTGTGTGTGTGTGTGTGCATGTGTGTGTGACAGTGTAGTAGTGTACATGATCTTGCAGATTGCGGTTTCATGCGTCCTTATTGTTCCTTTTATTCTACTAACCTACATCCTGGTGGTTCTCAACTGTGTATATCCTCAGTCAAGTATTACATAATAATTCAAAAACCACAGTAAGATATGCTGACACCCCGAAGATACACACAGGTTAGCTACTCTAGTTTTATCCTGTGGTTCCTCTAACATCACACTTCTGCCTCTGTTGTCCAAGAGCAAAACCTTAAGTCAGGCAAGCATTCACTAGCAGAAAGAGATGCTCTCTGTAGCTGCTATATTTTTGTCGATCCACACTTTCAACTCGTGTGAACCGTCCACAGGCCCCCACAGTGAGTGACTTCCAAAGGAAATTCAGTATTAATATGTTGCAACTCTTCACTCACATCTGACCCGTTCTCTTCCTTATCTGGGCCTTTATGCACCCTGGACTCCCTCTGTTACTCCCCTGTTCCCTGCCCCCCCATCCCACACACACTCCCTCTCTCTACTGATCTAAGATGACCCCCGGCTTGGCTGTGCGCTCATCCCTCAAACATCAGCGGTGGACTGACCCCGTCCATTCTCCACTCAATCGCACCGCAGCAGCCTCCGCAACACTCTGTGAAAGGTTCCAGCATGTAACGAGCATGCCAGAACCCTTTTCTGAGGAGGAGAGGAAACATCTGGTTGTCAGGGCGTCCTAATTAATCTCAATGGTAGGTGGAGGTCAGGCATGCACCATGTCTAGATGCAATGCAGCGGCCATGGCAACCTCCAGGCATCACTGGAGCTTCTTTTGGTCGATTTAAATACTGCATGTAGTGTGTGCAGTGAATAATGTACATGTAGCCGGCAGCATCAGCACATAGGTTTGACTAATAGGCCTGGTCACACAAGCCTGGCTATTGCATGGATTTTGCTGGTAAATAACAGATACAAAAGGATACATTAGTTTGCATATGACTGTTGACATGGGTGGTACAGTATCAACCATGTCACACGTCAACTGACATATCCCAGTATGGTTGACATGAGTGGTGTCAACTACAGCATGTCAGCTGACATAAAAGAACATTTCAATTTCCACCTTTACATTCCGCTCGCAGACCGTGTGTCAGACAGAATACAAGTAGGCAGATAGGATGAATTATCATAATGTATTCCAAAGCCATGGAGAGTGAAGGGAGTGATCATGGGGACATTGTGTAAGCCTCCCTTTAGACACTTGCCACTGCATTTCAGTGTCTTTGTGAAAAGATAATCTCATCCTATGAAATACTGGACCATAAAAATCAGTTTCATGCCTGTTGTAAAATCTTAAAATGCTTGGTGAGGCATTCGTATAATTGGTCATTAACCTCCAAAAGCCCCTCGGAAGCCACATTGTTCTTTCTAACTGCCACGGCTCTTGTCTGATAACAGTATATCTCATTGACACAATGCAAATATTCAACATTTTTCAACACCAGCGTATATGTAAGTAACACCAAAGTTAGGTGAATGAAAAGGACAGTCCCTGATCTTTATGGTGGGTGACAAAATTAATGAGGCACTTCTTCTATGAGAATTTAAACTACACAACTTTATGCGACAAAACAAAACGACAAACTTGGATGAAAGCCACTGACAGAATTGCAGTACTTCCATCATCCATTAACACAAAGTGAATAAATAGGCCTATTATAATATATATTATTATATATTATTATTATTTATTGTATTTTTTTTAAGTTATTATTCATTTATTCAGTCTTTGTAACTATTTTTGTAAGCCTACCATATACTACTTACTGTATAGGTGAAGTCCAGTTTCATGCCACTTTCTGACCAGTGAAGGTGACATCACATATTGTAAAATCATATCCCCGTACATTATGCTGGTGCGAGCGACAAAGGCGTGTTTGTAATGAGGGTGATCTAACAGGCTAATGACTGGGGTCGAGGGAATTTGTCAAGGCAAAGGGATAATGACTGTCGAACTCGCAGCCTAAACAATGGCCTTGAAAATATATGCCCGTTATTGAATCTTACTAAACAGAAAGACACACGAATAACATACTAAAGCATAGAGACTAAAGATGTGGCTGTTATTTAAAAATATTTTGTAGAGATAACCAGAGATATCCAGCTTGTTCACTCAAACCATTGAATATATAGCCTATTACATTATTCGGATATGAAATCTTCAGAATAATATATTTTTATAAAAAATAAACACTAAATTATATGATAACATGACTCACAGTATAGGCAATTAAAGTTTGGGGGTACTCGAATGGCTGATTTATTTGTCGGAGGCACAAAGAGTATTTTGTCCTTCAAGCTAACCATTTAACATTCCTCACTCCCCATCCAGTTCCATTTAGACCAGACAGTGGCTTTGTTAGAACTAAAATGCAGGCAAGTGACATAACGTGCGCAAGAGATAGATCTCCAAAAATTGAAGGTGACACTTAGAATTGGTTAGCATTAAGGTAAGATTGTTCTCGATTCTCCAGCAGGGGAGTTAAGGGCAGCTAATATTGACGCCAGACAATTTTCACGGCAAATCCCCCTTATTACGCTTCCCTCCAATGAATAACTTAGGTGCCCTTGATAACACAACCATGGGGCCACCCGCATCCACCGTTTTCTATCTACCGCTGACCAATTTTGGCTGATATGTGTTGATTTGCAACTTGCAAGTGTGTCTCTATGGGGGTGGGCGTCAGATACCTTTTGTCTCTTCCGTAGGGTGAAGTTCTTCCACAAGAGGAGAGTAAACTGCGTCAGGAGGCCCATTACACCTTATCCCAGCAATATCCTGCCAACGTGTCGCTATGGCAACTGGCCCACTTAATAAACCCTGGAGGGAATAAAAGGCAGAGTTTGGTTTTAATACAGCGGAGCAATGCATCATGGGGAATGTCACTAATCATTCACTTCCCTGGGCCTTGAGGCTTATGGTGCGGCACCTAGACGGCGAATTATTGCCCATACATAGCGATAAGACTCAAGACCAGATCGTGCCTTGACATGGAGAGTCTATGCATGTTAGCCCTGCGACAAACATTTAGTAATGGTTTCACTTAATGTGTTAGAATGCATTCAAGAGCAAAATTAAACACAATTTTGTGGGACAGGCCAAGACTAAGTGAACAGTAGGCTAACATATTTGTCTCATGAGGGAGAACAAATTATATTTTTTACAAATGTATGTAACATTTACTGTTATCACCAAGCAATAAATTACAGAAATTCATGGGTACAGTAGATCTCTTTTTGTGTAGACCAAAACGTGTAGTAAAATGTTTACTGCAGATTTTAGTGACCTCTGCACACTGATTAAGCAGATTATAAATAAATTGATCTGCTTTGGCATTTTATATTTGTGCTGTGACCTTTATTAAAAAACCTCCATAACAGTTATTTCTAACACACATTTAATTTGATAGTGATATCAATGGCTTACCCTTTCCTGGATGGATATTAGTTATTCACAAGGTCCAAATTACACAATACATGTTTTTATAATAGAAAGTATTAACCATGATATAAAAATGGTTAGTTGCAACGCATCCACACACCATATCCACATTTACACACACACACACACGCACGCACGCACACACACACATGCTTGTGTGTATAAAATAGGACATCCAACACAGAAGATAATATAATAATTAATGAATTACTCCATCAAGAAACCTATAGGACAGCACAATCTCAAGATGCATTACTCATCCTGCTGAATTGATACTTATGGGCAGTTACACAATATAGAATATATATGAATGGTTTAAAAATATGTTGGCATTGGTAATTTATCATAGAGCATAATATACATATTCCCAACACAAAACTAATGACCAGATATAAGACAATATACTACTACCTACTGTATATGCTGTATATACAGTATATACTGTAAAACAGATTACTGCTAAGGAAATAATGTGACAATTTAAATATTGTAAAATATATTTCAAACAGAATATGTGTTTTTTTATGGCTATCAAATAGTTTTTTGTCTTAAACATCCCTCAGTGGAGTCTGTTTAGAGAATTCAGCAAAGTGGGCAGTAGGTGAAGGTGCAAGAGGATGGGTATTTTAGCCCGAGGACTGTCCTGACAAATGTGCCTCCTTTTAACGCTCCATTTCCTCTTCCTGTGCAGGTTCCATTACCCCATGTGTGTTTACATTATTTACCGCTACTTCATGGAAGTTTTATTTACTGTCATGGGAAAGATGAGTCTTCTGCACCTCCAAATGGTCAAATAAGAGCTCTAATGGCCTAGAGAATGGGGTCCCCAGGCTATACTGCCGGAAGACATTCAATAATCTAGTTAACATGAGTGACGATAGCACACTTAACACAAATCTCTCCAGACCAGACACCTTGTTTTTTCTGCCTGGTGATTTGGTGTTTCTTTTTAAACCTGCATTAATTGTTTTCTAAATCGGGCAGTAAATAGACTTAAACAAACTTGGAAATATACAGCCCTTTGGCCTCTCTTTTCCTCCACCGCCCTCTCTCAAAAAAAACCTAAATTTAACATTGACTGTACTGCTTAAAATAAGCAATCTGTCTCCCGGGAGCAGACAGATTGGCTGCTAATTGCACGTTAAGGCCTGTAAATCCTAAAGAAATAAACCTAAAACCCACTTTCTTTATTTGGGTTTACTTTGTGTAAGACACACATTAAAGTGTAAACGCCAAAAGAAATACATTGTTACTGTATTAGACACCCACATCACATTATTGCTGATTCAGCAGTTTTACTTATATTCATTGTTTGGCTTAAAGCATGATTTGCTTTCCATATCTTTGGGACAGCTTAGTCACGTGTAGGTAAAACCCACCAGGGGAAATGGCCAATTGCTGCCTTTACGTCGAGGCCTGTGAAATGCATGCACTTGTCTCCCTCAAGTGCTTGTATAATTGAGCCTGTGCTACGAGGCTTTCAAGGCCCATCGTTTGAAACTTGTTACGTGCAAAGAAGGAGACAGCTTGGAACCGCCTCCATGTCGACAACACGTCTAGCGTGAAGGGTAAACAATATTTCTAAGCTTATACCCGAACCATATGTCAAAAGTCTGGATGTGTGTGTGTGTGTGTGTGTGTGTGTGGAGTTGTGTGTTTGTACGTGGGTGAGTGTCATAGAAAAGCCAGACTCAAGGACTTTTTTTTAGATGTGCCTCAAAAGGAAAGATAACAAGGAAAAAGAGAGGCCTATGAGAGTTATTTTGCATCAGGGTCGACGCGTTAGAAAATGCGGTTTTCTGAAGCGAGAACAACAAAACCACGCGGCCACAGTGTGTTTTACATATCGCCGTCTTAATCTCTGAGAACACCCTGAATAATTGAAACGCACTCCTTTGCCTGCTTCTTGACTCTCTCAGAGGACTGCTGCTACGGGGCCCCAAAAACATGCCAAACCATGTCATTAGTTCTAAGGGCACCCCAGGAAATGAAGAAAGAATGGAAAAGATGGTGGAACATAGCAAAAAAAGAAGGAAAAGAAAAGCATGTTGATACATGCCTGGCATTTAGGGACTTGGGACATCATAGTACATTTTTTCAACCCCCAGGATGATGGGAGTAAACAGGTATTTGTCATACTGCATGAGAGTGGGGAGAGAGAGGGAAATGCCTTGTGGGCTGCTAGCCCACAGAATAATACAGAACAATAACAGCCCCTCTTGCTCCTCGCTTTCAATCTCTCCTTTTCACTTGTCAGCTCTGTCTCCATAACACAAGCTCTCGTTTCTTTCCCCCCGCCCTACTCCGCTATATAACGGGAGTTTGTACATTGCTGGTCCCTGACGGCGGGTTCAAGAGGACACTGGTGATGTTGTTTGTTCTAATTAGTGAAGTACTTCTGGGGAAAGGCTGGGTTCTATGCAGGACGACCAAGCAATGCATCCTAGGGAAGTTGACAGATCGAGCTTGTGGTTTATTTTCTATTTTTCCATGTGTATGTTAAACGGCACAGTGCCATTGATGAATTCATTCCAGGGCATATCTATCTCTAATTTTAATTTGAGATTTTAATTTTAATTGCATTTTGTGATTAATTCAAATGACAGTAATTGAAGAAGCTATTAATATGATTAACTTAAACTTATTTCATAAAAGGAGTTCTACAAAATCTTAGTGTTGAACGTTTCAACCAGAAATGTATATTCACTAAAAAGACTAGATTTATACTACAAATAAGTTTTATGTTCCAATGATCCCATCTTTCAAAAAACGTACTGTCTAAATACATTTCCTTTAATACTGTATGCTGATGCTAAATGATAAAGAGATAAAGATATTGTTTGTTTAAATGCTGTACTGCCCACATATACAGTATACAGCCATTTTCATTGTATGACACGTGTACTTTAGACATACAGTAGGACTGTTTTATGCATTGTAATTCACTTGGCTAACTGTCAAAGCGATGATATGCAAAATACATTCTACTCAATTGCTACTTCTGATATAGAAAACATCTAATGTATATCAATTGCCTTGGGTAGAGAAAAATGGCAGTAGAAAGTATTTTCCAGCATACTATCTTTTTCACTGAAATTCTGCCAAACCACTGCCGGGTGGATAAGTGACAGCATCCGAGATACAGCAGGGTCCGACTCTCTTCAAATGTGGACGACTGCCATTACCACAACATATCAATATTGACATATTACTGTACATCCTGCTTAAAGTATATGTGCTTATGCCTGCGCGCATTTGAAAACACATCCCAAGCGCCTTGCAAGGTCTACAAGTTTTTCTATCAATTAATGTCACTTGTTTGTCATATTTTATACAACAGAAAATGGACTGAACATTTGGCCAGGTAATGCATTAGCTGATGTTTGCAAGCCAGCACATACCAGTACATGTCTGTTGATCTAGCTACAGTACCTGGCTCTATTGAGTCCTAACATTACATTTTTAAGTGGATGGCATGGCAATGCTGATTCTAATGGGTTAGGGTAATACATTTGTACAGATGCATCCACATGTATGTCTCACCAACATGCAGAGGTGTTAAGTGATGAGGATTTCTATATAAACCAAATTATCAACATTATCAACACAATTTCAGCAAAATTAGTTAGGCATTATAGTTCAAGTTTCAGAAAAGATCCACTTTGTACATTTTAAACTGATATTGCTTTGACTTTAGACTGTAAACGCAAATCCATAATAGGTTTAGAAATCTACTATAACGTGTAATAAATCATTAAAGTGCAGTTATGTTTGTACTTATGCAAACGTAGAGGTAAATAACATCATGACACACTATATGCTGAAAAAGGGGGCATGCGCTTTGTGTAAATGTAACACCCAAGGTAAATGATTTACATTAAAATGGTATATAACCACTCTACTGAGGCTAAAGGTCATCCTCTCTGGAAAAATATATAAGACCGACATTAAGTGTGCAGGCGATGAGCTAGTTATCAAATTTTAAGATCCCAGATTGAGCTTTTTACCATGGATACGATCCCTTCTAGGAGTGTTACTGGAGATAATTAAATCTCCAAAGGGTTCGGTTGATTAAACAGTCTGTGTAAAACACATCTCCTGGGTTAAATAATATTAAACACTAAACAATTAGGCATTTTCATTTTCTCTTGTAAAGCTGGACTACAAAGACTTGACACTTGAAATGCTGCTATGATCTTACATTTCCTTTGTATAAAAGGCATTAGAATAAGATAAGCAATTCTTGAGGCAGGCTATTTGATCTGCTACAGACAAGACAGGTGGAGGAAACGCAGCCAAATGTGCTGGTACCCTGACCACAGCCAGCCTCAGGTGACGAGCTTGTGCTACGGCAACGAGCATGCGCTACTGCAACAAGCTCACCCGAGGCCAAGCTTGAGCAACACGTGTTCAACAGAAACCACCGTCAAAAAGCACTTACCTAAAGTACACGCCGTTTGTCTTTCTCCCAGCACAGCACATCTCGGATGGATTCAGCCGTCTTTACCTCCTTACCTAGCACAAGTGAAACTCTCTCCAAGCCTCTCTTCCCTTTTCTCCTATCGAAGATAACACCCTCCCTCGAATGGTTCTATCCCTTGTCACCTGGAGTCATAATGTATGCAAATGACCTCAGTGGAGACTGCCATGGCGACCGTGGCCAGAGTCAACGTGAAGCGAGATAGCACACAAGTGGTTTAAGTTACACAATGTTTTCCCTTAAGCTCAGGCCCGGAACGAACACTCTATGTCAGTTATATACTGTACAGTAGTCCTTGCCTGAGTCAAATAGGAGCCATGTCCTACATTTCACTGGCCTTTTTATACCTATAAAGCTGTTACAGGCCTATGCTTTACTGTGTGTGTGTGCCTACTTGTGTGTGTGTGTGTGTGTGTACGCGTGCGCATGCAAACGCACACGCATGTATGTGTGTGTGTCTCTTGGATGAATGTGATGTTCTGTTGCCAAACTTTGAGATGAAGTCACTTGTTCACTGAGCACAAATAATGTATAAGTAAATTATCCTTGAAATTAGACTATTATTAAGTGAGTCATCAGTGGGAAATATTAGACACCAGATGGGATCAAGGAGATTATACTATTTTGTCATGTAAGACAATGCCCGCTTGCAAATGTTGATAATGTTGTTGTTGGTGATCAACTTGTGAATGTGTCACATGGGGGAAAAGGCTGGGGGCTAGCATGCTAAGTGCATTTACTGTAGGGTTTTATAGCAACTATATAATTTAGTAACAAGGGGACTAAGGGTTTATTATTCTAGGTGATAAAGAATAATACCACAGGTGCACAGGGAGGACATAATTATGTAGATCAGCTTGGTGTTTGGAGGCAGACAGGAAATAAACAGCGAAACCTATCTCTCCTGGCTGCCACTGGATATTTCTGTACTCAGGAGAAATGTTGTTGACTGAAAATATTACTTCTCAGAGAAAAGCCAGCATAGGCCTATTTTTAAGGCTGTTTAGAGATTCACTCTTTAAAAAAAAAAAAAAAAAAAAAAAAGCATTTTTAAAGAGATTGATCATTTGCAACAATTCACCTAATCTTAGTTCTGAGAAATATTAAACCTATAAAACTTCAAGGGGCCTAGAGGACATTGCAGCTGTGTGGCACATTCAAAGTTTATTGCAAATCTGCCGTGCAAAGTCAGAAGACCTTAACTCGATTTTGGCCGAAAATTAGTTTATGTAATTTCTGTAACATTAAAGATCTGCTTTATCATGTGGACAAATATCTTGAGTTAAATTAGTAATTTAATGGGAGAAAACAGTGGGTCGTCTTAACCTTAACCTCAAAAGCCCTAGAAAAGCGAAGGCAGAATCCCGTACCGTGAGTTAAAGTTCATTATCTTTGTTTCGCTGCACTCCAGAATGCTCATATTGAGTTAAGGTTACGCTGATTAGATCGATAGATAGCGAGCTAGCATTAGCTATAGCTTTAGCTAACTACTTGACTTAAACCAAACTAACTTGCTCCCATATCCGATCAGCACGGGAAACAAATAATAACTGGATTGATGGCCAGCTATAATCGTAATCATATGATTTACAATGCAGATGTGTCATACAGGCTAGTCAGTGACAGCCCCACACTGAC
>JAODUE010000010.1:277909-302772 GCA_027564755.1 Amblyopsis hoosieri
CCACATAATTTAACGTTATACTTTGTTTGTAGTTGCATGATACTAAATAAAAATGTATCGGTCTGTACGGTAGCTATTATTGGGGGGGACGCGTCCCCCCCGTCCCCCCTATTTCCGACGCCCTTGACCGTAGCTCCTTTAGAATGACAAATAATGTATGTAAGATTACTGTCTTGTAAGATTACTTAAATATACAATATTTTTGTAATAACACATAATAGCATTGTAAAGCGTTGGTGTTTATGTACTGTCAAGTTTGCAAATACATGACTAGGCGTTTAATCGGTAATACAGCTACGGTAGCTTCCATTTGCACTCACAAGAAATAACATGCGTTATCAAATTTACCTCCTACTGGGGAATGTGTTCTACTTAAACTTCTCTTCTCTGCGCAGTTCGTAGCCTCTGCATGTCGGCGATCACAACAGAACTATACAAAAGGCATTGTAGTATATATAATTCTCATGGATGCTCTTGGGATGTTTATGCTTCTTAGAATGTATCATCTTCGTCGGATAAACGGACTATCCCGATGGGATTCGCAAAGGTCTTCCAAGTACTCAAATGTCGTATGCTAAAATTCTGCGTACTGCCTACTGTACAGTAGACACTGTACAGTATTCATACTGATCAGTACACATACTGATCAGTAGCTACTACAGAATTCGGACACGGCCATTGAAACTGTTTGTAAAGGGCAGTTACTTTCAAAAAAATACTTGGCAGTTGATTGGATGAACCATCTGTTCGTTTTCGCTGTCAGCAAACATAAACCACGCCCGTATAGCTATCAACACAATGCTGATTGGAAAGTTCAGTTGCTACTTGGAAACATTCTAAATGATTTCTAGGCTTTCCAGACTGATTCTCACGGCGAAATTAAACTGAAGATTAAGATATCAGGACGGTCTCGGCTAGCGCCTAGCTAGGTCCTAGGAGGACCGTGAAGTGACACTATTTTGATTTGAGCTCGAAGTTAGCAAGCATTCTCAAAAATGACTAATCCTGCCTTTAATTATTTACCGTAGTCAATAATAGAAAAATAATTTTAGTAAATTATGTTGACAAACCAAATAATCAGGAAATAACTAACTCAGATTTTGTTATTTTTAATTTTGGGTAATATTATGGAAGAAATTTGTCAGTTTGTCCAAATTAAGAAAATATTACTACAGTACTGGAACAGCAATGGCAAAAAATAAGACTAGAGATTTATATTCTTGAAGCAACGATGATGTGGAACTTTTACTGAAAGTAATCCTTGAGAATAGGGCGTTGTGGCAACAGAAAACATTGATTGGGAGTCATAGCAAACAAAATATGGCAACATTATAATACATCCATGTGACATATGATAAACCCAATTAGAAAGTGAATATGGGGTGTCTGCGTTATCTTTTACCAATGAATTCATTGATGCCCATCCAGACTAGAACACAACCCCAGAGATTTAAAACGGATGGCTGCCAGGTGTAAACTTTAAAATATTTTTAAGCTAAAACTTATTAGTGTAGACTACACCTGCATTCAAATTGTGTAACAATAGAACAGAAAATCAAAATTTTACACTTTTCTTTAACGTGTATGTGAGGCGTTTTCCAAAAAAAATTACATTTTACTAACTCCAAAAGACTCCAAGAAACCATGAACAAATAAAGTGTACACATCTTGAATTTTGGTCTCTATCAATAGAGACCATTGCTGACAGTCAATTGAGTGTCAATCAAAACAGCAGTGTGTACAGTATAGCTGCCATGTTGTAGTACAGGAATGGACATTTTTACATGTAAGCTGGAGTTAAAACTCCAAAAATGCATGGAAATTGCATGGAAGATTAGACACGTCTGAAATTATGCAACAGCAGTCTGTGGCTATTTATTGATGCAATAATGATTTTTGGACTGAATATTTTACTGTATTAGTTCATCTGGGCCTTTGTTAATGTAACACAACCCATTTTGTTGACGTTACTGATAAATGGATTATTATGAGGCTTCATAGGTAAGTTTCATCAATTATTAAGAATGTTGGTGGTCTGACAGAAGCATTTATTGTACCAGCTGATGTGACTGTATGTTGAAATGGTTTGCATCAATCGAATCACAACAACCTTATTAGCTTTGAAAAGGTTTATGACATGAAATAGACACCTGTTGGGAGCATGTTGGCTAATGCTAACTACACCAAGTACTGTACTGTACTACTGTACATTGCCCTTCATACTGAATCACAACCATTAAACTAAGCACACAATCATACATACTGTATGTGTCCCAAAAATGCCTCTAATAATATCACCCTGCAATGAGGTATACCTGTATTACTGCGAGCTTCAGATTCATTTCTCAGTGAGAATCAGTCTGAAAAGCCTAGGAATAATTGTGAATGTGGTCGAGTACCAACTGAACTTACTAATCAGCGTGGCATTGTAAGCTACAATATACAGGCATGGTTTAGGTTGGCCGACAGCTAAAACGACCAGATGTCATCCAATCAACTGCACTTTACAAACAGGTTTGATACACGGCTCCACAGATGGACTTAGTACAATGGCTTACAGCATGAAATAGTTGAAAATAACCATGTATGAAAAGGATATAGATACAGCATGTACTCAAAGAATAAACAATGAAATCAAACAGAAATAAAATTATAAAAAAGGTAGGGGATTTTACTTGATTTTTCCCCTCAACGTCTTTTTGAAAAGACATTAGGTGCGCCTGCTTTTTTTCTACAGCCCAAGAAAACACAAATAATTAGGACAAAATAAAAATAAATACTTGAATTGGTGTGTGCAGCTATGTTCAAATCCTGATCCAAATGAACCCTTCATCCACCTCTCTTCAAAGTAAAGCCACTGGCCTGACACAAATATTTAGCCCTGCCACTCTTTTGATATTGGATATGTCACCCTCCATTGAATGATGCACCATGGGCCAATGTCAAACTAATTTTGCCCATGTTTTTTTTTTTTTTAAGTGTAGGACACTATCTAATCATAATATGAAGCACTTCTGTTTCTTATCACTTTAAATTGCATAAAACTACACTATACACAAGCATTACTATTATTTTAAAATGAAAAATGTCTTAAACCAAACTGAGACTGAAATTATTAAAATAATCCTATATCACAACCTACACTAACATGTGTAAAATGGATGCTTGTTTCGATAGTTAACAGTCATCACATTTGTAATAGGACATTTTCCAAATTCAACTAACAAAGACAAGTATATTAGTCACACAAATGTTTCACCCTGCTAAGGTTTTATCGTGTGATGACATTACTAGAAACACATCCTCAGTAGCCAAACTAGTATGTGTACTGACAGGCTGAGACATTGACTGAATGGGCAAGCTGGAAAATTCCAGTAACGGTGACAACGACTTTGACAAAGCAACCGGCACTCAGCCATCGCAATATGAGATTCCACCTGGGGAGAAGAACTTTACATGAAATGTCACGGCAGACATTGACCATGACAGGTTGACCATTGAGGTAATCTATTACGGGCTTCTGATAATGGTGCCATTCTGGAAGGATCTAGAAGTATATAGCCCTTTTGTGCACCTCATTCAACTCCCTGGGGACTGGGAGATGGCGCAGAGGTGGAGCTTCTGTGAAGATGAATGACTCTAGGTGTCGCCAAGACAAAGCCTAGGAACACACTGTGACTTAAAATAACATCCTCAAATATCTTCCAAGTCCAACAGACAACCTTCAGGTATGCAGTGTTGTATGGAGAGAGAGCCTCTCTCTCCGGAGAATGGGAGATGAGAATGTTAAAAAAGATTGCAAATGAATAAACAAAGTCCTTCCATACAAGACGAAGGAGCACAACTGCCACATAATATAAACAAATAATGGTAATGGTCGAGGAAGAACAGTACTCTCAGAGGAGTGTATTGTGCTTATGCATTTATACAGTATACTTGTTTTATTTATTTATATTATAAGGGTGGAGCTCTGTTTCCCCTTATATTCAACTAATTTTGTGACATGGACATTGTACATTTTTACTATGAATTAATAATTCAAAAAATGTAAATAATACCTATACTACAACTATGTCTACTAAATGTCTACTCAAACGATAATTATCTGATATATAAAAAATGTTGCCATACAATGAAACTACAAATATGAATAATAATCCACATAGGAGTCATAATCCCTTCAGTAAAGGCAGTAGATATTGCAATAAAAACATAACAACTTTATGTATGTGTTTGTTTGGCTTGGTACTATCATACGTACCAACAACAAACATTACATACATCATTCTGGGAAGTGCCCGGGCCTCAAACACAACAATGCAATGGTGTCACAAGTACAAGTTCAACTTCATATACAATATATGGCTTTTGAGGGCCGTCATGTCTCTCTCTCTCTCTCTCTCTCTCTCGGCATTAAGTCCAACTTTCGAGATGCATTCACGTTCTCTGTGAGGACAACCTGTGTACCTGTGTGAATGCAGTGCACACAGCAATGCAGTACACAGCCTTCGCTGTCGGCCCTTTGAATAATCTGCTTTCAAGATGTTGATAATATCCCAGAATGCTTTAGCATTGCCGGAGTGATGGCTGAAAGTGCTTTGAATGTCAACTGCACAAGCAGAGAATGAGAGAGCGAGAGAGAGAGAGAGAGTTGAATGAAACAGATGAATGAATGAAAAGTTGCCAACTGCTATGTTTGCTGTCATCCGTATTCTGGGTCACTCCCAGATGCTCATTTATTTATTTTATTCCGTCTCTCACTTTCGTTCACGAGGTCTAGGGAATTCATATTACTCTGCGTGATGGAATGTACCCATTGTGCCCCCCGGAGATTAAACTCCATGAAATGTCAATTTGAAATAAAGTGTGAAAAAAGGCAATACAAGATCCAGCCCATTCACCGGGGAGAAGAAGACCAGTGTTGGCAGTGAATGAGAGAAATGGGAGGGAATTTAGGGAAATGTAAGAGTCAGGGAGAAGGGGGCCATCACAGACAAGGGCATTGCAAAATGTATGGCTTTGTCTTCTGATGTGTGTTGGACTGTGGAAACATTAGAAAATGTTTAACCAACCAACCAAACTTTTTTGGTAGGAAAAAGCATTTAATTCCAGCACACATTTTCTGCTATGGGCGGTTTCAAGATCCAGCGACCAATAGACTGCACATTGCTCCTGGAAGCCCGGGAAGGGAAGGTTAATGAGCCCAGCCTTTCCATCACACTGGCGAGCATTTTTATTGGACGAAAAATGTATTACTTGTGACAAATACAACAGTGCTCCAATGAGTTGCCATTTCTACCAGGCCGCCTGTGAACAAATATTTTTTCTGTGTGGTTATATTATCCAGTAAGTAGCCTAACATGCAATAGCGAACACACCCAAATATAGTAAATTATAAAAAAGGTGTTGCTTGCATTTGTTTTTCCACATATTTCCTGTATTCATGTATACAATACTTCACAAGCAGACGAAACAAGACATCCAATAAAAAATGCTAAATTCACAATGTTGGTATTCAGTTTCAGCAGCAAACAGCTAAACCGTCTATGCAATTTGGTCTCAACTCACTGGAGAACAGTCATGTGAAATGACAGCCATTCGCTCTTTATACCACAACGATACAGAGAGCTCTAGCTTTACCGCAGGCCAAGGTGTTTTACGCACTGCAGCTGGTTGCTTGGAAATGTTAATGAAATCATTTGCTCCTACCCCCCCCCCCCACTTCCCCCCAAGTGGGCTCCATGATTAAAATGACATGTTTTAGTGTCCCCCTTAGCAGCCCATTGTCCCTATTAATCACACTAGTAAACGTCATTTCCTATTCTGGTCAGTTTGATGAACTGCTCCAGTGGTGTGTTGGAGGCTGCCTGGGTCTAAACCCGAATTATTAATCCAATAAAGAATATGGGGTTTTAATAATTAAAATCATGCTTGCTTGTAATTTCTGTATTTCATTGTATTTAGCAGACACCACTGCCATGATATTGCATATGAATTAACATAGCCCAAGGGTATATGACAATAAAAAACAACAGTGGCAGATTACCACGACGTAACATGTGGCACCACCTTTGCTAATAAAACAATGTGAATTACCGTTTTGCTTAGCTACTGTCTGTGGCAACCCCTTGAATATCGGTACCTGCAAAACGTGCATGTTCCTTTGTGCACCTCCAATCCTTTGAGCTGTCTAAAGTGCACTTAAAGGAGCATGCATTAATCCTCGCACATGAATACTGACGCTCTGTATAATCCTTTGAGAGAGAGAATCAATGAAATACAGATAAAGGAGTGGCAGTGGCTGTCTAACCAGAATAAGCTCGAGCAGTGAGAATGTTTGAGCAAGGTAGCAATAAATACAAGAGGCGGGACCAAATGCTCTCGTAATCACGTTTAGGGGCAGCAACAACAAAATAGAATTCAGTGAAGTTTCACTTTAGTGTTGGAATGTGTGTGTGCGTATGTGTGTGTGTGAGTGTGCATTTCAGTGTCTGTGCTGCGCCATAGTGAACTTGCAAATTACCCAGAACACAACAGCGACGGGTGATTTATTGTTTAATTCAAAATAAGTGACAGCCCCAGTTGCAGTTTCTACCACAAATGTCAGATATTTGCAACGGTCGACGCTCAGTGCCTCATTTGTTACTTTTTAATTAAAATCAAAATGTTATTTCTATTTGCTGTTATGAGCACAGCAGCGCGTAATCATTAAATGCCGCAACTGCTATTGATATCCAAAGCATTAAAAGGCCCTAATTGTGCGGTAATTGTATCTTGTCCTAAGTTGGATCCCAGCAGAGCTTTCATGTGTCATCATGTGGACGTACTGCCGCTAATGCTGTCAACAAATCAAAGTGATAAGCAATGTATACACAAAGAATACTAACAAGTTTATGTTGTTTTTAATCACATATAATTATTAATTTGGTCTTCTTATTGTGTCTGTAGTCAAGGCAAAAAAGCTAAATAACTGTCAGTCTAGTAATACAGGAGCTCAAATTCATTTGACGTTTTAATCAGCAACTCTGCAAATTGCTTGTTCCCGAGGTCATCACACAGTCTCAAATAAGACTAGAGTTACAATGAAAGGAAATACATGAAAAGAATGTGGATGTATTCCTGTGAAGGTAGAAGACAAATTAGTATATTTTTCTATTGGCCGTACCTAAAAATGCCAGTAAAATATATTCAACTGTAGGTTGGGCATTTCATTTATTAAGTTTGAATGAGTTTGGCAGGGGCAAAGACCGCCATTAAAATACTCTTAAGGCACATAATTATGGAGACACAGACACAGATGCTCTAGGTGATGCGAAGACATCAGAGCAATCTTCACATAATTTGTCCTATGGGAGGAATACCCTTGTTTAAAGAAGCTTTAGCAGAATTACATGACAATTTTAGTAAAAATGTAGATAAAACAATGGCTGTCAGTGGTCATTAACCTTCTGTGTGTGCACATTTTAAAATGTTTTTGTGTATTTAAATATCCCTTAATCTTTTACTATTATGTATTGTTGATGAAAATTGACTGGACGGATTCATTTTGAGTCATGTCTGTCAATATTTCCACTTAGAAACATTAATATATATATATATATAGAGATAGAGAGAGAGAGAGAGAGAGAGAGAGAGAGAGAGATAGAGAGAGATAGATGTGTGCACTATATAGCTAAAAAAGCTTCCATTAAAATATTGGCATTATAACTTGTGTGTCTATCTACTGTAGGTAATTTATCAGTCAGTGTAAAACGCTTAACATTTTTTGTAGCATTTGCCTATCAGCTATGACCGACGGTGTAATGAACAGTATCTGATCTAATTTAGTGGATTAGAAGGTCGTCTTTGTAGTGCATTATTGCAACATAATTCCGAGTCATTTATCATTATGCTAATCAGCATGCAAGTCCACGTACTTACATCTTATCTTTGTCATGAAAAAGATCCAAGATTTCTTTCGGCTTTCAACAACTGATTGATGACAAAGACCCCTGTATAAGCACAATGTAAAGCCCCCTAACCTTGTATCATATAGAATGATGGCCATTAAGTCTGACATTTGCACAAGTAGACCCACGTCATAAAATCAACTACTTCGGGGTGGGGGGGCTTTTTATACCTCTCCATCTGCCTGACAGTTCAATTTCCTGTGCAAAGCTTTAATTTGGAGCATACGTACATACAGTACAGTATATCGAGAATTTAGATCTTACAAGGTCACCCCTGCTCATGGAAGAAGAGAGCCATCTCACAGATATCCATCTGCAATGTCATTTCTTATTTTACCCTCACGGAGCAGAACAAAGCTCATTCGCAAGGGCTCAGCTTTATCTGTATGTTCTCTTAAAAAGCCATTGTACAGCTCATCCTGACAACAGCTGAACATAACAATACTACTGAAACCAACAGTGCTATTAAAAAATAGAAAAGCTGCCTGCCTCATTACGGCCTGATCACATACTATTATATTCCAGCTACAGTATGTACAACACTGTTCGAGCTCTTGTTCAATCTGGCCTCAGATGGTACAGTCTTCATATGCTTATTCTTCTGATTGTTTGACGGTGCTCCAATGTTATTCATTACTTTCACACCTATTGGCACCGCCTAGACAACAAACTATTTTGAGTGGAGTGTTTCCAGAACTGCTCTGCTTGCAAGTTCATACTCTTAGGCTAACAAGGGTAACAAAGCTGAAAGCCACATGTATTGCTTATGAAATTATGTTTCTGTTGACAAATAATCAACATTAGCATGGGATGTGGGTCAAACATGGCAAATACTTTAAGTGTTTACAGCATTACGTAGACAAAGTAAAAGCAAGGCAATACACAGAAACTAGTGTGGTATTGATTAAACAGTGCCCTTAAGGCAATTGTATAAGGTCAACCTAGCCAGATAAACTGTTTTCTTGCTTCATTAAAGTGAACTACAACTTCTTTCTCAGTCATTCAATATGAGTTATTGACTTCTACTCCCATATGACATTTCGATAAACAAGAAAATGGCCCGATATGAGATAAACTGATTTGTTTGTTGTCCTTTTGGTTAAAACAAATGTCTCTCTCAAACTTAGCCTGTTCTTTGTGACAGAGCATATATGGACTTATTTTAACAGATGGATGAAAATGCCCACGCACACGCAACCCCTACCCCCCACACACATATACACACAGGCTAGTTGTACCCTTAAACAGATCACAGTTGTGAGAAATGGCCAATGACTCTCCTCTATGCATCAGCTACAGGCGTTGTGATGTGATTACTGATAAGGCTTAAAGAATTGTGTCCCTGTGTGTCCAGATATGTGGTCTTGCAACACATGAGGCCTGAAACAGCTTAATGAAAACCACGTTAAAACAAGGGAGGTTTTATCTTTTAACAAAACATACACTGTATGTGTTATCAACATGTCATTCTGTGAAACATAGCTTAATGAGCTACATTTAACATCAGTAGTTAATTTGCATTTATACTACTCTACGTTTTCAATTGAGATGTTATCGACATTGACATTAACAAAGGGTTTACATTGTGAGAGATTTATATTTTAATGACCTTGGCACAAATGGAAATCATAGCAAAATGACAGGAGCCGTTGCTCACGCAATTGTTCAAAACTTGATAATAGAAACCCAACATGATCTGCATTGTCCTTCAACAATAGAAAGCATCTGCCTAAAATTTCAAGAGAGGCTTTTTCAATAACCACATTCAAGGACGCAAATGTCAAGGCCATTTAAACTATTGCCAGTATTGTAATGTCTTTTCCAGCTGTCATAGATGTTATATATATATATAATATATATTAAGATTAATTTTATCCAATTTTTCAAAATATAAAAATGATCTTGCTGCCATAACTGTAATTACATTTTATAACTATATCACAGTACAGCTGTAGCATACAAAGACTGTTTTAGGGCTGTTATAGGGCCAACTTAATATATTGCAAGTATCTTTAATTTAGTTGAATTGAACAATGTCTTTTCCACATATATTATAACAGTCATTTTTCAAATATATGTAATTTGTTTTGACAGCAGGAAATGCAAGGTTTCACTTTTGGGCAGATATTAAACTAGCCTGCAGTTGATATATATCTCTCTTGCACAAAAGAGAGATGCTGAACAGACTTAACGCTATTACTGAGCTACCCAATTAGAAAACACAGCACATTATTACTTCATCATGTATAGCTAACTGGTATACTTGCTACCATCTACACTATAATCCCGTGTTAGTATTAGCATCCAGCCACATCGAGCTCACGCGATGAAAGCAGATGTGTACACATTAAAGAGAGAATCCCATTAGGATATTTCATTAAATTGCTGGATCACTGCAGTGTCCAATAAACACATCCAGAGAGCAAAGACATGGTGTCTTGGCTGTCTTGGGTAAAGCGATTGGTGCAGCTTGAACTCAGTTGAGAGAAAGGAAAAAAAAAAACAACCAACAAACGAATGACTCTGTTGTAGTATGTATCACCTTGAAAGAACGCTGATGTCAGCAGACAAAAGTCAAGTGATCAGTCAGTAACAAACATTAATACATTACTGCTGAAGTGAGTTGTGTAGCCCGGCATCAATAACCAGTGTCCTTTGGTCTGTTCCAGCATAGAACATCTCTGGCGAGATCAAAACCGATGATCAAAATGGTGGACGTCTGCAGGCACAACATGTGCACATGGAAATTGTAGGGAAGGGGGGGTAGGGGGTAGGAGTTTTTTTTTAGATGCTAGCCATGCATCTGGGAGCAGACAACACCTTCCCCGCTGTGACAGTATCGGCAGATTCAATCTACAATATGCTGATTCTATCATAATAAAGAAAATTGGCTCAGCCCCCAGGGCGAGGGGCCCTAATAGAAAATAACTCTGCCCTTGAAAAACTCTAGAGTCTGGCTTTGATTAGATGATGCTATCATTGTTTGGACTTTAGCATCTAGGGCAGAACCATGTGTTCATATATTTAATTAAAATACCATTGCCTGGTCCAGAAATGTGTGCTTATCTCTCAAACGCGTGCACCCTAGATTCCCCTTCCCCCTCTTATATCAAAAGATTATCTGTGTCGATTGACAACAGAAGTAGGACGGGTAGAGGCATTGTCTAGGAGTGGAAGGTATTGGCTTGTCACAGTCCACCTTGACTGGAAGCCCATTGGTTGAATGCCATCTTATGTCGTTTAACATTCAACCAGGGTGTACATGTAATTGCTGACCTCTCTGACTAAACCTCAGCAGGCTATACACAAGTATCTTCTGTTCTTTAGCACTATGTCACGTAAGCAACTTGTGCTGAACATCTGATACATGTACTGTAAGCATGTCAGCACTATTAGGAAGTGGGGTACTAGATTTTCGTTGGCTGTTTCTATTGTCACTCACAAGACTCTGTAATTCTGGCAAAACAGTAATGCAATGCAAACAGCCAGCCAGTTTCCCCAATTAGGTCAATTAACTCAAGTCAGTTAACTCAACATAAGTTTACCATCCAATTTGGTCCTTGAGTTAGGTCATTGTGCATGTCAATCAAATTCACTCTCCTGTCAAGTAGGCAGACCTTGACGCAGTTAGCCAGAACTATGTCCCAGACTTTATTAAAGTAAAGGCTGGCTCTTTGAGACGAGCATTGGATTCAAAACACAAATATTGCTTACAACCAACTGCAAATACAATTTGGAATGTCAAAGTCAAATGTAATAATTAATAATATATGAATCGTCACTGAAAGAAAAGATAATTAAATGGTATTAATATAATATGCATTTATGCACGTGCATGTATTAATATCTGTGGGTAGTCCAGTATTTTTTATAAATGTGCTTTCTTTGTTGTTGTTGCAAGAAGCTATCAGTGTTGCAATAAGCTTAACATCATCTTGCTTTAGCAGCCCTTCTGACTCCCCCAGCGCGCTGCATCTGAGCTTATAATGTTATGCACACTCCATCCTGTGACCTGTATTAGCACCTTGCCATCCCCGGACAGCTATTAGCAGCCTCCTGCTAGCTTCCCTCATCTCCGGTGGCCTGCATTCTCAGTATTATATCTTCCTAATTAACTCACAGAGGATTCTGGTGAATGTCACATGACCTGCTTGCCCGTGGCTGCCCTCCCGGAGCCAGTTTTCTCCCTGACGAGCAAGTGTTGTGATATTATCACACATTATTAAAGGACACACACAAGGGGGGTGGGTGGGGGGGTTTCATTACTGCAACCTGTCTGTCAAAGCGTGGCAGCTATGCCATTCTGAAGTATATGAGAGTGAAAGGAGCCAGGTGCAGATATGAGTGACGTACAGGTAAACAATGATGTTCCGTGGGCTTTGTTATATGACATTCATGTGATTTACAGTTTGTACATGCCCAACTACTGTATTATAGGCAAATGTATAAAATGGACATGTTACCATAATGCAGATTAACCAAGGCACGTTATTGCTGTTGTCCATTTTCTATTGTTTACCATGCTGTTAAAGATCATTCTTCAATGCTCTTTTGTAAATTCAATTGAAGAGGTAGTCTGGCCAGAGATGTGATCACTACAGTATATTAAGAGAGTACCGAACATTCTGTTACAAATGTAGCATACACTGTAAACGGAAAGGTGAAATCTGGTTTTGACTTGTTGATTGGTTGGTTTTGCCGCCTTTCCCGGCAGAACCTAAGGGAACCCAGTCAACTTCAAAGTAGGCCTAGCAACCAAATGCAAGCTACTGTATAGGCTATTATTAGACAGGCTAATGTATGAAGTAACAATATCACATACATTATCCTTGTACTGTATGGTTTGGAGCTATATCTGAGACATCTTTCTGATTCAGTCCAAGCTGTTGGTTTATAAGTTCTGTCTGTCTTTGTTTTCCATCTTCCAAACATTTAAGACAATTGTCTAATAGATGCCCCGGTCCCAGATGTTTTTTATGGCTATAAGATATCTACTGTATCCAAGTGAGATAACTGAAGAGAGATGCTAACTTCTATGTTTTACAGCATAGTTGTAAAGTTTTATTTTGAATATTGTGCAACAGCAATTGCACTTCAAATATAAGGTGCTAGTTGGAAAATGTCGAAGTGCATTTTCAACAAGCCTACTTAATGGACAATATTTCTGATGATTTACAAATAGGGGTTACTGCTACTCTATTAGCTTACACATGGCTTACTTTAATAAACCACTCGTTTTAAAGCTACATAAGTTTCAATGCCTTTCTAAGGTAAATCAACGGTTGAAGCTCAACTTAAGCAACTTTGGCCAGCATGTGGCAAACACTGACATAATCCCTTTCGCATATCTTAAACCAACGTTATCTCTACAGGAAAAGGTATGGAGGTGGGTTCTTTTTATGTGCTAAGGCTGTCAAGTCGTCGCAATGCACAAAGCAGGTGATTACATTGATTCACCTTTCATTTGGAATTCTGCTAGACATGTGACCATTGATTTGCTCCCCCACTCCACCCTCAACCACCAGGGGGAAAATACAATATATGAAATATGTCATTTTATATGTCACATCAGACCGACTCATATACCGCTCACATAAAACGCAGATGTTCCTGCGCGTTGCTGCTCACGGTCACGGATACATGCATAAGCATACATCATCGGATGTGCCTATACACTCACTGCACAGGGCGGCCAATACAAATGGGCACAATGCACGTGAGCCGGGCGGGCACTTCACCTTATCAACACTCATACTGTAGCAAGTCCAGACATGGTTATACTGTAGGGGTTGATTCCTGTCACCGTGCACGTCCTTGTAGAGTTTGACATACGATACCAGGTGGGCATCGAGTCAAAACAGAAAAAATGAACAGACAAATTAGATGAATAGGCTACAGAGTAATGTCTATTCTCTCATCCAGCCAAATACAGGGGGACATCTGTGCCCACAAGCAAAATAGATTATTGCTTCCTCAATCATCTTTTGCGCGTTTTCTGAACTGACAACAAGGTGCGTAATATTACTCAACGTATATTTGACGAGATCACACCTGCTGACAAGCAAGGCTGTACAATCTATTGTCAAATAGTGGAGGACAATGTGTAATGGAGCTGTCACATCAACCACACTGATGAAAAATACATTCTTGGGGTCAGCGCGTATTGTTAAACTATACAATGTGCGTGTTGTCTATAGTCTATATTGTATGCACAGTGGGGTCTGAAAGCTGAGCCTACGATCTCATTCTATCTGTCTCTTTCCATTCTGTTCCCCCATTCTTCTTCTTTCATTCTCATTCCTTCCAGTTCCACACCATATCTTATGCTGCTGTATATTTCTATCATTCCCACTTGGTTTCAGCGAACAATACATATTTACTCTCTTGATTCTCAACACGAGTCTAGACAAAGTATTACTAACAATAGGTCCATATAAAATGTTGGGCCTTATTACTTAATTTTTCTGCCATTTCACAGTGATTACTAAAGTAATCAGAATAATTGCAGAAAAGAAATCTTGAGATTGATTTTGAAAATGATCATCAGTTGCTGCTCTACTAAAGGACATTGTGTTTGTTAATTAATGTAGAGGAAATAAGTAATGAATGAATAAAGTAATGAATAGGGAAACTAAGTATTTTTACGATTTAATTAGTTTGAAAACATCTTGAGGCAGTGGACTTTGATACATCACTAATATAGCCTACTACTAAAACAAATGGGAAATAATACTACTTTACCATTTTTAATAACACAATTGAACCAAAACGCCATAAGGTGCTCAGATGCTCCATCTTCCAATTTGACACTCATTGCCAAGGCTGGAATTGTGTGAAACGGTCGGCACCACTTTGTTTGGGTTTTCATGGCTGTGTCGTAACATCAGATTATCTTTTTAGCGTGGATACAGAACAGAAAGCTATGTTCTCTGGATTTGACAAAATTCACAGGATTGGATTAGAATTTCTTACCACACCTTTAAAAGGTGAGCTGATCAATGTGGTTCGTTGCACAAATGAATCACATGGATGTAGACAGATGTTGAAGCACTTGCACGGACTATAGAAGGGAGACTGGAGGTCACCCTTCCCCGTCAGCAACAAGGATATCTCCAGTCAACACGGGGCATGTAGTGGATGTCCTGCCAGAACTCACTTTCCTCAAGGGATTTCAAAGTTGGACACGAACAATTTCTGCAACCGTGTGCATTAAAGCACTTTTCAGGGCTTTTATACTTTACAGGTGCAGCTGTATTGTTTATGAAATGACCAGAATCAAATCTGCCAAGAGGATGTTTGTGTGGATAGACTGGGGATGAGGGGAAGGAGTGAGCAGATAGCCTAGCTCCGTAGCCAATAAAATCAATATTGTCCATTCATCATTACCTCATGAAGCTCAAGGATAGAAACAAACAGGGACACTGTATGGCTTGAACGAGACACAGTAAAATCATAAGCATGTACTCTGTAGCCTTCCTCTATGACAGTAAATGTGTGTGTGTGTGTGTGTGTGTGTGTGTGGAGTGTCCCGTGCCAAGGCAGAATTGCTGGCTTTGATTCGCCATTGCTGTATACTCGCAGTGGCATTTTATGCCGTGCAAGCATGAATGTGGGTGTGCAGAGGGGCCCGGGGCAGCTTATGAGCTTGTGTAATGACTCATTAATAAAGTGGGTTGAGGCCAGAGCCACATTTCATTAAGTCGCCCCCTGTTTGCAAATGCCAGTCAAAGCGTCGTCAATGACTTCAGCACTTTCCGTTCCGAGTAAAGATTGGTGCTTATGCATTATATTTCCACAGGCCGGGAAAGAAGTAGTGCTCTACTCTCTTGATCGAGATTTTGGACCAAAATCCCGAGCCTCACCACGGGCGGCCACGCACCTACCCCTTCCCACTGTTCGAGTGAATCTTATTTTTTTAAATACGTGTGGTTGCAATTTTTATGCACGTCTGGATCACCAAGACTCTTGGCTATCAATATAACAAACAGTGCCCAAATATAACTTTTTTTCACCGATAAAAACATGCATATTTGCGTGTGCAAATATCGCCGTGCACGTTGACACGCACGGAAATAGCAATAAATATATCATATCATACTCCATCGGAGAGATGGAGTATGGTCGAGCCATAGTCTAGCCATAGTCTCTGCTTCAAAATATTCCATGAATATTCTAAGAACGTCATACGATCACCGATCATCCATTTTGAATAAATCCCCTCGATTTTGGATGGCGATACTTTGGGGGATGTAGTTCTATGATAAGTCATTGGCATCTTACAGAGACATACAGTCTGCGAAAGACGACACAGAATATAAAACTACACTTCCATTCTCCCCATTCTTCTTCCTGTCATTTAACGGCGGTTGGCATCCGGGTTTCATTCTTCCTCACATTTATTAAAGGTACATTTTAAGGGGTCATATGTCAAATTTGGCCAATCACAGCTCGAGAAAGCCAGCGACCATTTCTAGTTGCATCATCGTTCGCTCCAAAGACACCTGGAATGGGATTTCTCAGCAAGATCCTAAGGCCCATTGTTGTGCCATTCAACCACGACCATCACCTCATGTTGCAGCATGATAATGTACGGCCCCATGTTGCAAGAATCTGTACACAATTCCTGGATGCTGAAAACATCCCAATTCTTGCATGGATCTTCAGCTTCTTGGCAATTTCTCGCATGGAATAGCCTTCATTTCTCAGAACAACAATAGAATGACGAGTTTCAGAAGAAAGTTCTTTGTTTCTGGCCATTTTGAGCATGTAATCAAACCCGCAAATGCTGATGCTCCAGACATTACTAGTCTAGTCTAAAGAATGCCAGTTTTATTGCTTCTTCAATCAGTTTTAATCACCGTAATTGCAAAATGCTTTTCTAATGTTGAATTTGCCTTTTAAAAATGTAAACTTTGATTAGCTAAAACAATGGGCCATTGGAAAAAAGGATTGTGGTTGCTGAAAATGGGCATCTGTACACCTGTGTAGCTATTCCATTCAATATAAGCCATTTCCAGGTACAAGTCATTTATAACATTAACAATGTCTGCCCTACAGTATTTTTGATTCATTTTATGCTATTTTGATGGATACAAAATGGCATTTTAATTCAATAACAAGCATATGTCTAAGTAACTGCAAACTCTTGAACGGTAGTGTATATTTCTAAAGATTTCTAATAAATTAATGAATCCTGATTTTATCTATTACAACGAATTACAAAAGGATATTGCAATACAGTTTACCTGAATTTTTATTTGGCAGCTAATACCACAGCTCAACATATTCTTTAGCGTAATCCTTTATGAAGTATCAAAAATGATCCAATTCAAAAGGTTTCTGAACACAAACATAACCGTATCTCCCTCTGCCATCTCCTTATTCTATTGAATCTTCCAAAGAAATTCTGCTGTTATTTACATCTGTAAAAATTGATGGGTTACTCTAATCACAATATTAAAACATGTATTACAGTATAATGACATCAATAGTACTGCTACACTTTAAAACCAGGGAACAAGAGCACATTCTGTAATTAGGTCTCATATGAAAATGCTTTTGGCACCACCGTAAAACCGGTTCCATGAGATATCAACATTTTATTAACAAAATCACTGATGATTTGTTAGTAGTCCATCTAGCTTATTCTAGCTAAATGTTCCAAAAGCCAAACAAAACAGCAGAACCTTTGTGGTTTCTATGTGATAAATCTTAATCAGCAATTTATTTGTTGGCAAACAAGTTTCACTGTTACAACAAATATTAGTTATGAGGTCATTCAACTTACCGATACAAAAATGAATAAATAAAAAGACAATCATAGCAAATAAAAAAAAACATTATGCGCCTCTAAACTGAATTAGCTTCTATCATCCGCTCTATTACCGCTTTTTTAAACAAACCAATAAATAAATATAATTCCCCTTGAGAAAGAAGAAAAAGACATTTCCAGTTTTCTCACTCCAAAAGCGATTTCTTTAATAAGTAAAACAACAGCTTTATTTCCCCCCCTCCTCGTACAAGTGCCTAGTGCTCATCAATATTCAATTTGTTCTCATCACAGAAGCACAAGTGTCTTCCTGAAACCGCAAAAGAAACCTGGAGATGCACTGTATTCCTTTCATTGGGCCCAGCTCATGAATAACTTCACGGACACTATGGACAGACTTTGCCCACTTTTGCGTTCACAGAAACAGATGTCTCCTATCTACACAGTGGATAAAATAATCTAGAACTCAGAGCTAGAACTCAAAAAACAGGCATGGAAGGATGTGTGAATACGTTGCACAGAAAATAAATGACGGTACAATACGGTTAAGTGTTTTTGTTGAGGATTTTTTTTGTGTGTTATTTTGTTGCAGTTTTGATAGTTGCTTCTCGGTAAATGATGACAGAGGAGGAAAAAACAACAAAAAGAACAAAACAAACTGATTTCAGAAACCTATAAAGGCCGGCACAAAGGAACAAAATTGCTCCTAATCACTACATTTACAGAGACAGAAAGGATTGAGTGGAAGAAAAAGCATACTATTATCTGCAATGCTAGTATCTGTACAATTACATAGAAATATTTCATAGTTCTTATTAGTTTTTCTCCCTCTTTTTTAACAATTGTTATTACAGTAAAATTAAAGAAAATAAAGGAATAGCTATATGCTCAAAAGCAGATCAATAATTCCTTCAGAATTGTTTGAAACCAGTATATTTTCATCGCTGGAACACAAAATGTGCTGCCACTCACAAAAGAGGAAGAAAATCTGTCAAAAAAGCCAATGGATACAGAAGTATAATAAAATAGTCCTTTTTTTAAATTCTCCCCATTTGTTCGGGTGTACTCGACACATCTAGTCGTTTTTTTTTGGGGCCATCTGTAGCTCCTTTGGACTGTCAAGACTCAGAAAAAAAAAAAAAAAGATCCCTTGGGAGCTCTCGTCTCTTCTCGTTCGGAGACAAAACATCAATCCACGCAGGGTTTAAGCCTCTCAACAAGAGAGAAACACAACATCAATAGATTCCCGCATGTCGCGTCAAGTTTCGTCACGTAAACCGGCGAACGCAACGCTTAAGTATCGCGTCTGTGGTCGGTTATTAGCGATGCAGGCCAGAGTCACTCGCTCCTCTTGGGCCTCTAGGACACAGGACAGAAAGAAAGGCTACCACTGCCGACAACAGAACAAAGGGGGAGTGAAAGAGGACCACGGCGATAGAGATGGCACAAGGGCGGTTGGGAGTGGTGGTGGTGGTTGTTTCGAAGCAGGGGTGGGTGCTCTATAGGCTGGTGACCAGGTGTGAGGTCTCCGGGCGGACCTCTTCGGCAGCTAGGTCCTCTTTGTTGGCCGGCGTGATGAAGCCGTCGCTGCTGCCCCGTCCCAGCTGGTAGTAGGAGTGGAGCTGATGCAGGTGGTTCCGGGAGCCCAGGTTGGGCATGCTCTTGTAGTACACGTCGTCCGAGCCCACCTCGGGGGTCTTGCCGTCGCCGGACGCCGTCGCTGCCACCGTTGCAGCCGAATGGTCAGGCAGCCTGGCCAGCATTGGCATGCTAGTGTAGAGGGAGTCTCTCTGGTGGGCGTTGCCAGGCGACGGGCTTCCCTCGTCGTGGGTGTGCTCGTTGGTGAGGAGGGGGAAGAAGCTCTCGCTGTTCTCCTGCGGGATCCTCCGCCGCGACGAGGACGAACCGCAGCCCCCGGAGGAGGCGGTGGAGGAGGACGAGGAGGAGGTGGTGGCATTGGCGGCGGTGGTGAAGGCGTGATGGGACAGCGGGGGGGACGCCGGCCGATGGAGGTGGTTGTGGAGGTTGTCGACGGCCTGCAAGGGCGGCGGGAGCCTCTGGGGCAGCAGAGGGGCGTTGGAGTGCTCCTCCAGAGCCAGGGCCATGTTCAGGCCCAGGCCGAGGCCCAGGCCGTAGCCGCCGTCCTTGCCTCCGTTGCTCACGTTGTTCACCAGCTTGTTCACCAGGTTGCGGTTGCGCTCGGCCGAGCGCTCGTGCGTGTTGTTGAGGTAGGGGGGGATGTAGTTGGACGTCAGCTCCTTCAGGATCTTCTTCTCCAGCGTGGTCTCCTTGTGGTTGTAGCCCCGGTCGATGATCTGCACGCAGTCGCTCATGTAGTCGCCGCCGGCGATGCTGTAGCTGTTGCCGTGGTTACCATTCAGTGGTAGAGTATCCATGACACTTGTGTCCCGGGCATTGTTCAGGATTCCCTCTGGAATGAGACGAATGGGGAGGTGGGGTTGGAGGGTGGTGTAGATATAATGTATGGTTAAATCTGATAGAGGAGGGGGGCTATATAATTATCTTTTTTTCCTTTACCAACACCAATTAGAAATCCGTTTAACACTTTGTCTTAACACAGAATGCCCTTGAGATCTTGCATGCTCTGGAAGCAATCGGATAGGCCCTTGTACACCAGAAGTCAGCAAGTGCAAATACTGTATGGACCAGCAGTTAAAACGCCACATCACTTGTGTCTCTGGAGCTGGGTCCATTTGTACCTGGCATTGTGTTACAAGCAACACATAGACAGATGCCTCGATTGGCAGGGGGTGTTTACGCACATTATTTGCGCTTTGATTAGCTTGTCGCTAGCTAACATGTAGGTAGGAAGACTGCGTTGGATGTACAGTAATCTGTGACGAGAGACCATCATGTGAAAATCATACTCTCTCAAAATTATAAGTCAGCTTTATCATATTTGGGCTTGCGGACTTCGCAGAAATGCCGTTTCTCTAAAAGTATCTCGACATTATCAACCCCCTTTGTTTGAACAATTTATGAAAGAAAAGAAAAAGAATATTAACAACAACACTTAGGTAATGCTGTCATCATCTGCACTTACCGTGTTACTAAACACAGGAATATTTGATTATAAAACATTAAAATACACGTACAACCAAAACCACAAGTATGAATAACAAGGCAGCCACAGCACATGACCAGAGAGCAAAGCCATGCATGTCACACACAGCACAAGTGATACAGTCAGAGACCCCAGGCATATTGTCCCATGTGAGCAACAGGTATTAGTGACCAACTCCATTAAACATACAGTATGAACTGAGTAACAATACAGCAGTGACAAATCACTCAGGCTTGTTTCTGTTATGGAGAAAAAGTCTATAGTCTGTATTTTCAATGTTTCCAGGGTGTATTTTCGTCAATGTAAAATTTGGATTAGAATAATACATGGACAAATCAACAGTCTGCATTGATTCTATGATGATGAGGATTAAATGAGAAAAACATGTCATAGACTGTGATATCCAGTCAGATGAAGTATTTCTAAATTGTCCCCTTCCCCCCCGATTCTCTACATCCAGTCTGGAATTCAAATTGCGATTCATTTTCTTGCCCGTTGGAGACGGTGAAGGGGCATTGCTGGAAAGATTGCAGTTTTGCTTCTGAATGAAATGACATTTCCCATTACCCCTCTGCCAGCATAGAGTGAACAGAAAGTAAAACCGAAGTCAATTACATTTGGTAGGCAATGTTTAGTTTGACTCCCATACTTGTCTCTCTGTAGGGCTCTTTAGGGGACAGCATGTGTGAAGGGAGAAAAAGAAAACACAGCAGGCTTAACACACAGGAAGAGAAAGATACGGTGATGACATCACTTCAATATTTAGGGATACCATTGATGTGGTGTCAAACGAAATCTGCCGTGAACAGCACGGTACTGTGAATTCACACGTTGAAAAAACGTCAATGTGTGAGAAACCATAACAAATATTGAATAGTAAATAATTCTAAAATAATTACGTAAATGTATTTAATACACCACATATCGCCAGCTAGTGGCCTCCAAAATGATCATGTCAAATGCATGCCTTTAATTGCTACACCAAAGCTTTTTCTTGAAATGTCCCTCAGATGATTAGAACCTATAAAAATAAAGGGAAAAGAAAATAGAAAAGAAAATGAGCGCAAACACACGGAAGACAGAAGACATGACACACAGCTATATCAACAGCATTAGGGCAAAGTCACACAAACGATTGGAGGTGGGCAGGTGTATCTGGCTTCAGAGTACTGCCATGTGAGTGCATGCGGAGTACGTCTGGTTAAATGGGACTCACCGTGACCAGAAGCCCCGATACACCCTCCACAAACAACACATCCCACATGTGGCAACACAAAGCTGCAGACCTAAGAAGCCAGTACAGCACTTGGCTTGCACAGACAACGTCTAGAGCAGTGTTTCTCAATCAAAGCCCCGTAAAAAAAACAAAACAAAAAAAACAACCGAAACCCTCAAGGGGCGAATACTGGCATTTGTGCATCATTAAATCCACCTCCCAAATAATAAAGTTGCCAGACTTTTTACGCGGTGCGCGGGGAGACGCATGTGTTACCTTAAGGTTCCCAGTGAGCGGGCATTAAAAAACACTGCCCTAGCCTCAATGTTAAAGAATGAAAAGAATCTAGCACACCTTGTGTGTTGTACATGCCCAGCGGGTTGTTATAGACGGCTGACTCCCCAAGCAATGTGTTATAGGGATTGTTAGTGCCATGTGGACGCAGCAGTGCATTAGGTATTAGATGGTTTGCCCCTGGAGCAGCCAGAGAGAGAAAGAGAGAGAGAGAGAGAGAGAGAGAGAGAGAGTGTTTCGGTACAGGTGGGTAGATAAGTGGGTGGGTAGAGACAGTGAGATGTATGCAGAGAGGAAAAAGAGGAGACATAAAAATTTGTCAGGCAGGTGTGACTCAGCAATGACAGCCATTAACATTAACACGATCACATGATCATTAGCGTGAGGGGACTTCTGCCACACAGGCGCGGCGGTGACGTGACTGACGGTGGGTCAACTCTACTGTCGATGAAATTGACGGCCATTCGTTTGTACTGTAGCCGTGCCGCTGTGCACAGATGTTAGCGGATGGCCAAGAGACATTGCACAACAAGCACTGGCACAGTGGTGAAACAAGACATAGAACACTGCTGTACTTGACTTCAACGGGACACAAGGGGCTTAATCGCTCAAGACGTGGCTAACTCCACGCAGTTGAGGTTAAGTTACACGCTTACAGTTCCCCGTGTCCGCTTTAGACCACAAAATGCTGTTGCAGCTACTCATTTCTAGCGTTCATGATAATTCTGCTACTGCCAAGACAATCTTATGACCTTGATAACTGCTGTGTTATTCCTGGAATGTATTACTACTACACGATTCACTGTCAATGCACTGTGCATTTGTTCTTAAAGGTACACTCCTCACGGTTTGTCTGCAACGCATCTGTGTGTGTGTGTGTGTGCGCGTGTGTGTGGGGGGTAATTTAATGAGTAAAAACAAGTGATGAACACTGAGGTGGAAGAGGGACATGTTTGCATTTTGTTGGAGTTTCAATAAAACATTTTGTGACATTTTGCATGGTTTTAGGCACATATCACAGTACAGTATGTGCCTTTATATGAAGCACACTTGTGAAAGGTACATACGGCAGTCTGGAAGGCAGGTTTGCACTGGTCAAACACTTTCAGCCTTCGGTCACTTTTATACATTTATAGGAGGCTTGTATTCAGGCATTGGTTTTTGGGATATGAATTGGGATGACTTATCTGTTACCGAGCCACATTCCACTATGAAAAGAAACTTTACAGCACGAACAGTGTGATTAACTATAGATTTGAAAGCTGGAGGACTCACTACGGAGTGGTGCAGACTATTTTACGTGATAAAAAATAATTTATGTGGACTTTAAGCGTTTGCCACATATTCACACAGAATATTAAGCATGCTGAATATATCTTCCAATACACATTCACTTCCTTTAGCCTCCTGTTTAAAATACTGTACTGTCAAGCTTGACACGCAGTTTATTTATTATATACATCAGATTTAAAGCGAACAAAGACAGTGCACACGTGCTTCCAATATGAAGTGTGGCAGAGAGAGTAAACAGCTTGTATCCAATATAGGACCAATACAGCACATAATTACTCTTGGGGATGGTTATTTGACAGCTCTCCTAATATGTCACATAGATGGGATAGAAAAGAGAAGGATCACACAGAGAGAAATAGAGAGGGGTGTCTTCTATGTCACTGTGACCTTTGTCAAACAGGAGCAGGAGATGTCTTTTGGACAGTGACAGTGTGTCAAAATGACATGCTTTGTCTTTAAGACTTGAGGAACCAAGTTAAGATCTTTTAAGTTGGGTAACAGTTTTAATGTAAACATTAATACAAGTTATAGCTAATGTAGTTATCCTTGCCAGATGTTATGCTAGAGTGTGATGTCATGTTCAGCAGAATACTGTATTTATCTAAATAGGCTTGAGGTACATTTTTTATTCTACTGATTTAGACTATTTCTTCGCATCTAACCTCTGTATTTTGTGTCTAGCAAGTTCATATTTCATAGTTATTGTTTTGATAAAAGAATATTGTTTTGATGTAAATAAACAAATGTATTTTGTGTTGCTGTTGTCATCATTTGGCCTAATTATGATGCATTCCAAAAATACCAGGCTCCTTTTGAAATGATAAACAGTTATTTTCCCCCACGCAAGACACACTTTTATCGTCTGTCTGATAAATTGGACACTTTCCAGGCCGCGCTGATTGTGTTGCGATGATCGTGAACACTGAGTTAAATTGAACATGCAATGCTATCAAAATGATTGCATGGCTTCCTCTCCAGAGGATGATAACAGCTGCAGTCTCCCTCTTGTATTCGCGGAGGGATGCTGGCTACATGAAAAGGACCAATCAAGGAAAGAAAAAATATGCTCCCCTACACCATAATTCCATAATAACAACACAGGAGCCGTCGTGAGTAAGCACGGCTCGATCCACAGCTGTTTGTTGTGGTTCTTATACAGTAAGCGTGCCACATAGGGGGTATGATCCCGGGGGGGGGGGGGGGGGGGGGGGGGGGGGGGGGGGGGGGGGGGGGGGGGGGGGGGGGGGGGGGGGGGGG
>JAODUE010000010.1:302872-344509 GCA_027564755.1 Amblyopsis hoosieri
CCCCCCCCCCCCCCCCCCCACACACACACACACACACACACACACACACACACACACACACACACACACACGCACACCTCCCTGGAATTCAGGCAGAAGTGGGCCAAGCGGTTGAACGGCTCGTTTCATGACAGGAAACACTTTATCATCTTTCCACCACCAACGGCTGTGCCTAGCTTTTTTTCCCTTTCTTTTTTGCCAAATCACATCTTCCCCCTGTTCTCTCTTTAGACCTCCATCTCCATCTGTCTTTCTTTCTCTTTCGCATTCACTTCATCTCCACCCCCAACACAGGCACACGCATACCACACACACACATACACACTAAGCCCCTGTCATTCCGCGTGAATGGAAACGGTGCTTCTTTCAGTTGCTTAATTAAAGACACACTCTCTGACATTATTAGCATAGCTCCCGTAAGACCCGTCTCATCCCCGGGCCAACAGGAGAGCTAGCGAGAACGATGGAGCCAGATAGAGATAAATGAGAAGTTAGGAATGGGAGAAGGAAAGGAAGGGGGGGGGGGGGGGGTGCTTGAGAGTGATTCAGATATTGTTACTCCTCTCCTTTTTTTTCTCCATGAAGGCTCATAAGATACTCATGTCATGAGTATTTTAAGTGCTTTTCATGCTATTGTTCTCCTTTAATCTTGTTAGATAACGTGCTCCCTCCCTTCTTTAACCTCTCTCTCTCTCTCTCTCTCTCTCTCTCTCTCTCTCTCTCTCTCTCTCTCTCTCTCTCTCTCTCTCTCTCTCTCCTTATCCTCTCCTCCTCCGCTACCATCTGCCCACTCAGCAAACGAGGAGCCTCATGCTCTCCAACACTTAAAGGCTAGAGTGGGCCTAATCCGGGGGTGGGGGTTGGGGGAGCAATAAGATGGATGGAGGCAGGGAAGAGAGAGGAAGAAGGTATGTGGGCAGCAGGAGGTGTCGGAGAGATCCGCAGGCCGGCGCAGACTCAGACTCGTTGGCCCTGTGGAGCTGGCGGTGTGGATGTCAGCCAAGGTGGTGGCGAGTGAACTTGAAGTTTAAAGATGCAGCGACTATGCAGATATTTGCTTTGGGTTTGGGACGACTCATTTGTATTTATTTTTCTCTTAAAGCGTTATGCAGCTATCATGCTAACATGTTAGCTCAGCTTTGTGCTTTATTTCAAGGGTCATGGCTCCTTAATATTTAAAACCACTGTGCTTTTTGTCATCAATTGTCAAGGGTAAATACACACATAAGTGTCTTGCATCTAAGTGTATTGGAGTCTACACAAATGTCAAGGTTATACTGATGTAATATATATATGTGCATTTTACACACAGGAATAAGCACACAGATGAATATGTGAGCTATACTGTAGTACAAACATTCTAATGTTATACATTACCTTCTATCTAGTTATTTTATCCAGTTCGTATGTAGGCCCTACAGTGTGTTGTGCAAGGTCTTTACAGCACACATGATGCATTCATGTATGCTGAGAGGTGATGCAACGAGTCAAACCTGCCCTTTAACAACGACAAACAACCAGAAACACTTCATCAGTTTCACAGGGCCCCGCTACGACTTCATCAAGAAATACATTTCCCACAAGCACCTGGGCCCGGCCCATCATTTACATGGTGGACGTTTACAAATGAGGGAACCTGCAAGCATGCCCTGTGCAGAGACGAGGCAGCTACTTAGCGCAGGTGAGGCGAGTCGGCCACATTCCATCGGTTTCTCAGTCACAGAAGTGGGTCAGACGAACAAGAAAAGCATTGCTGGACCAACAGCACAGACTAGTGGAGAGCGCCGGCAACCACATTGCAAGCAGTGCCAAGTGTGAGGTCTGCGCTTCTCTCTCCAAATGTTCCCTTGGATGGATATTTGAGATTTTGGGTTGTATTATTATGAAACATTGCCTGAAAGCCGGTAGTTGTCGGTGTAGCAGTCTGCACACACACACACACTCACGGCAGGGCTCCATCATTCACGCCTATCTTTACCGCTATCACCTGCCTGTTCCCCATCTCACCGCACGCTGCCTCCCTGCCAGGGATATTAATTCCACGTGAGGAAGAGGCGGGCCCTTGTGCTGCGAGAGGACATTTGCATGACCCAAAAACGCCCTGCCTCTCCTCCGACTCCATAAATCACAGGGCTAGAGAGAATCCCCCCGGGGCCTCTGTTCTTTGTCCTCAAAGGTGATAAATGTATCCTTTGGTCGTCTAATAAGCAGAGGCATGGGACGGCCCCAAACTTCCCGGAGATTTATGCCACAACCAGTGGCTTTACTGTGGGTGGAAAAATGTCATGTAAGCTTATGTGGCTAACAAAAAGTCTTTACCTCCCACCTATCTCATTTTCCTTTTAGGCTATTGGTACTAATGACATTTGAGGTGGATGCTGGTTGGGCGAGGGGTGTGGTAGATAAGGGGAGCTTACGTCAGGCGATAGAAACCATTTTGTTCACCGAGGGAGAGAAGGCGCGGGTTTGATTGAGGCCCTTTGTTATTGAGAATACATGTACATCAATCAGCTTGAATGTGCCCGCTCCTGTGGCTCACAATCCAATACCGTCTCGGGTTGATTTTGTTTCCTCGCCGTCCGCAATCTCAGATCTGAAAAGAGAAAAAAGAAGGGGGGTTGTGGGGCGTTAGCCAAGGAAATCGATGTGATGGACACCTATGTGGGCGTATATTTGTCAGCGGTCCCGTCGAATGAAAGGGGTCAGGAGCGTGGAAGGCAATCCGGCGGCTTGCGGCCTCCGCCGGGCAGGGAGTGAGCCTTTTAAGGCAACTCAACCAGTCATCTTTATGACACGGGGCCGATACGGCGACAGGAAAAGAGGTCTTTTAAAAAGATGATCAATGCTATCATCTTCTGCAAAGCTGACTGGAAGGGAGAGGGGAGAGAGGATAGAGGGCATATAGTTTCTTAAGAGCCCCTGAGGCAGATGAATCGGCCCTCCTATCACATTCCTTTCCCCCTCACTTTATCCAATTCCACCGCTTTAGCCTTAATGTGTTTTCCCTCCATTCGGCTGCCCTCAGTGGGTCTTCCTATTTCATACTCACTTTACCCTCTCTCTCTTGCCCTTCCTCTTCTATGCTACCACGCCTCGCGTTCTTTCCCCTCTTCCCCACGACCTATCGCTCCCATCAGAGCATGTATTGCCTCGCTAAGGCCCCGCGGTGGAAGCTAGGCGCAAGGCCCGCGCGCTGTCTCAACTGATTAACGTTTAATATAGCATGCATATTACAACAGCCATTAGGGAGGGGTAGTTTAAGTGTAGCTCATGAAAATATGCTAAAATAAATACTCTCTTCAAGAGGCCTTTGATTGCAGACGAGGGGCACTGAAGTCTAAAGAGGAGAGCCACGCCTTCCTCCACAAGTACACCACGTCTCTACGTTTTAGCTCGAAAGACTTCCTAGCTTCTTCTGACATCCATTCACCAGACAGGGACGCGCGAGGTATGCTTGCAATGAATGTGGAACGGTTAATAAAGAATAAAGGAGAGGACGAGACGGGCTGAGGGTGAAGGTTTAATTGGCATTTAAATGAAAAGAAGTGGCGGTCGCATGACAGATGGGTGGACAATAAATGAAAATCCTCAGCATCCACACACATGCATCGGCAACATCCAGAGTCTAATTGCATCACTTTTCCATTAACACGTCAGGGGGGCTCTCAACTGCCATAGAAGTCACTCTTGCTGTCTGCCGGGTACCGCCAGTCGAGCGTTTGGAATCTTGCGTCTGTGATGTCGGCGGTGACGGGCGCGCGATACCCTGCCAACGGCGAACTGACAAAGCCCTCCGCAGACGCCTCAGTGCGCCTCTGAGAAAGTCGCTCGATTTGTGCGTGCCCATGCAAAATCCCCAGAGGAAAGGAGAGCGGCGCCCCTGTCAGTGTCCGCTGAGAAGGCACATGACGCACTAAGCCACCCCCACGTATGCACCAGAGTGACGACAGTGTGCCACCGAGCCAGCTGTTTGGACAGAGAGAGAGAGAGAGAGAGAGAGAGAGAGAGAGAGAGAGAGAGAGAGAGAGGAGCAGGGGGGGGGAACACATCACTTCCCCAGTGTTCATTTTTAGCTCTTGTTTGGAGCGCAGAGCGGCGCTGAGTTTTTTGACACAATGGTGTCAAATCCGGATGTGCGTGTGATGTTCATCTCTGTCTCACACACACACACACACACACACATACACACACACACACACACACACACACGCACACGCGCACACAAAGAAGCACAACGTTGCACCTGCTGGCAAACGCACAGACGCGAGACAGGCTGTTCGCGAATCTGTACGGCAATTAGGCTTGTTTTGGGAGCGCCGAGAATCCTAATGCCACATTTGCCTTTGCGTTGTTTCATTAAAGAGGCTTTTAGGGACACGGCATATGGATCGTGTTTGGGCGAACGACAATGCTATTTCACTTTAGATAATGAGGTTGCAAGAGGTAGCATTGCAATCAGTGCATTTAGGGGAGTGCACAGTGTGTCTAGCTGAGGTAAGACCCATGCCTCCACGCTCCCTCAAAACACAGCTGCAGTGAGACAATGCTGTCATTTGCTCCTGTGGTGTAAATCATGGCATTTACAGTACATTGTACGGGGAGCGAAGCAAGACCCCTCGCCGGACCAGCTAGCTTGTTACTGTATGAGTGTTGGTGTCCTTCTCTTCCACGAACACTGTTAGCCAGTGATAACTGAGCTGGTTTCTCTGTTTCTCTGAGAAACGTCTGGTTTATGTACGGTGTGTGCGTGTGCGTGTGTGTGTGCGTGTGTGTGTTTGAGGTGCAGGCAAGGCTGCCAACAGAGAGAACCGTTCCTTGCTCATCTCACAGCTAATGGATAATGTAAAGTTCACAACAACTGCACGTTTTGTAGAGCATATTCTTTGGGGTTACCAGAGCTGGCTGACATTAAGAAATAGACAATAAGCTTGTTTATGCAACTGGAAGGCTCTCGACGTTCATAAACTTAATATCACATTTTAAGTGTAATTTAAGGTCTAAGTGCACCAAATGTGCCCTTGGCAACACAGTTAATTGTTAATGAAAATGCTTCATTACCATTCCGTTTCTTCCTCAGTCCTAGAAAGCGTGATGCACCATGAGCACGTTATCACAGCGTAATGGACGCGCTGGCTCTCATCGATACAGCATGATAATACATAGACGCCTACTGTATATTTGTATAGCATCTACGTGGGCCTCTCGGTCACACCGGGGTTATATTGCACATTTTCTAATTGCGGTAGACAAGGAACCATTAACATACCTTTGTTAGTGGCCACGACCGTGGTTCTTTTTTCTCCCCCTCCATTTTCTAAATCATTAAGCTAATTACACAAGCTAATTAATCAGTATGCTTCTAATGGCGTACACGCCGAGAGGCTGCTCTTCACAGGCACCCATAATTAAAGGAGACATTTAGATGCATGCGCTGAAGCGGAGGAGGTGGGTGTGCACATGCAGATGAGTTCTGCAGGTAGGTGCAGTCAATATAGTCCAGATATACTGTACGTCAACTTGAAGTAAACACCTAAATCCCTCTCTGTCACTGTCGCGCACACGTGTCAATTATTTCATCACTCTGGCAATGCAGTTTAGCTAATGCAAGTATACATAGTACATGTGTGTGTGTGCATGCATGCGTGTGTGTGTGTGTCTATGTGTGTGTGTGTTTGTGTGTGTGTGTGCTGTAATATGCCACCTATGGACAGGCACGGGACTGTCAGAATCTCTTTCTGACAAATAGACAGAGCACATCCTACCACAATGTTATTCAGTGTGTGTGGAAACGCTCAGCGCTCAGCATGTGGAGAACAGGGAATCTATTTTTAGCAAATATGCAAAACAGCAAAACATAAGAATCTTCCCCGAGCCCTCTTACAGTCCCAGTATTGGGACTACACTCCTAGAGTACTGCATGTGTGGTGTTAACCATGCAGGTGGTCAAAACACGCTGTTAGGGTCTTTAACATGAAGGCATCGTATTCATACCGTTTAGATCTGCAAGCGCACAATGCATCTGATCCTTACGCAATGTGTACATTGTAATGAATGGGAATGGTATGTAACCTGACCACGTTTGTCATCTCTGTATCTCTCTCTCTCTCTCTGTTTCTCTATAGGGGGGTTCCGAGGAGTTCTCTTCTTTCATCACGGAGTTCGGAGCAGCAATCGCTACTGACCATTCCAATCAGGTACATTATGATCCACGCTGCCTGAAATGAATTGACGTTAAAGCCATGCACTCTGTCAGCGTCCATTCACCGGTGCATCTAATCACGTTTGCGATGGCCAAATGTCACAGCCCTCTGTCGATATAAAGCAGTAATGATGTCAACCCCAGATAAACGGTATTATGGGTCAGGCGACTTAACATGGTTACGATGGATGTCCTGTCAAATGTCTAGGCAAGATTCATTGTTCCAGTCTCGTGTTTAAAATTCTCAAAGCAGAGCCTAGAGTCGCTGTATATCATGTACAGCGATGAGTCGAATCCCCCGGGTCAACTGGGTTGTCCAAAATGGGTTAGGATTGCCACACAGTCCTGTACACAGCAGTGTGTTGGGTACATTCTTCTCATGACATCATTCAAATGTTCTGCCACTACTGCCACCGTTTCGGTTGCCCAGTTCATGGTTCATGGTTCATGGTTTTAACACTGCTTGGCCGGAACACCCCACACGCCTTGCCGTTTGGGGAGATGCTCAAGCATCTGGCCGTGACTTTTTGGCCCTTTAGTCCTCAGGTCTTTAGTCTTGTCCTTTTCTCCCCAATCAAACAGGTTTAGTACGAGACTGTTTGCTTACCACCTATCATATCAAAGACCACGGCGTGCTGTTGTTTCGAGATAGTCAATGAATGGTATAAGTGGTCATAATGCTTGGCTCATCTGTGTGTGTGCGTGTGTGTGTGTGCATGTGCGTGTGCACACATGTCTGTGTTTAAAGTAGGGTATTTCATATCATATAGTTGGGGTTATGTGAACTATTGTAGAATAGACAGTCTTTCTATACGGTTTATTTATTCATTGATATTCATAGTGTGATGTGTTGTTATAGCTAAAGGGATGCCCCATAAATCTACACATCCCTGCAATAGTCAAACTAATTTAAAGTAATTGCTGTATACATCAGACAGAGGTGTACATACCGTACAACTGTTCAGCTGCACAGGCTGTGCTGTCACGCACTCATTGTGTGGTGATGGTGCCCCCTGGAGTTCATGCACTGCCACTGTCGTGTGTATAACCCATATGGAGATCGTTCTATATAAAGATGGAGCTTTCCCACCATGTCCCTGGCATGCAGAGCCTGAGAAATGCAGCCAGCTTGTTGGTTTTAGGCAAACAGGCGCTCTTTCACAAAGTGTCCTCTAGGATGCCATGTAGCCTTGAGCGCACGCACGCACGCACACACGCACACAAACACGCGCACACAGACACAGACACAGCACGACATTTTCTGGGAATAACGAGTGGCTGCCATGCATATGTATGTGGGTATGTGTGTCTACATTGCAGGCTGGTCCAGACTTATAGCTTCCGCTATTATTATTAGTATTCCTATTTCCAGGCACAGGGCCCAGCCAGTCAGCATCCACATAAAAACATTCGGTACATACTGTACTGTATAGCAGACACACAGTGCCAAACACGGATGAAGACTGGAGCAGCAGCCAGCCATATGGAGTTGTGTAATGAGCCCATTAGAGACCGTGGTCACTCTCAGGTTACCTGTGGACCGTAGATACTGCATTTTCCACACCTGTATAACAAATTACACCCATAGCGTGTCAAAAGCGCAGGTGTAATTTGTCACAAACATCCCCCTGGCACTGCAGTATACCAAGCACAATTACATATTTGGAGTATTGGCAGAAAGTCTGCATGCAGAAGATTTTGGGAACAGTACATCCTAATAGCAAACGTCACACTGGAGCAGAGCCAATTAGGCAATACAACAGTATGAGGTTTCTGTTCTACTATGGGCAATTTGGACGTGGTGTTACAATCCCTAAGTTGCATCGATGTCTCATACTGAGTAATTGTGTTTACGTGTGTTTTACACTGCCGTCACCGTCGCTCCTGTCTCTGCTCGTCCTCGTGCCTCGAACACGGACTCGACTTGTGCTCAAACCACAGTGCTGCTGCTTCAGATCAATGTGCTGCAGAGCTAGGGTCCCCCCCGATGGATTCAAGGAAGCACTCATAATTCCCTGCTCCCAAGCCAAGGCCAGCGGCCTCTGTGTGCCCATGCGCTTATCAATGGACTCATCAAATGCACAAGGCACGAGGGCTATTGAGTCCAGTTCCTAGTATGGCCCTATTTACTCCTCCCGCAACTGTGCATTGCTTGTTCAGTGTGTGGCTTTAGGGAGTCTGGTCCTATTTGTTACGTACTGGCCATCTAGAGTGAATTCCCCAGTGCGCCGCTAACTCAATACTCATAGATGTACTGTATGGAGGCAGGGGTGCTTAAACTGACATTTTATTTAGACGGCGGCCTCTTACGTTCTCTCATGCTGCATGCATTTCATTTAATGCACAATGACCCAATATAGTGATACCGTATGTATACATGCAGCCCTGGTGGATTGCAAAGGAAATGGTTTAGGTCAGCCATGGAAGTTGTAATGACCGAGTCTGCAGACTTTGGAATGGCAGAGTTGCCTGAAGCCAAAATCCCAGTCAATTATGGGATGTCAAACATGCTCTCGGCCTGATCAATAGAATAATCAATGCATTCAACATCTGTCGACAGAATTCTTGCCAATTCCATTGAACGGTCAGGTGGTTGTGGCAAGGTTATTCCTTTTCACGTGGTCTGTTAATAACACAGCGTGCTTGAAGAGGACTAGGGGACCCAAACACACACTTTTATATAAATAGTTTGTGCTATTTGAACTAATGGTACCTACATATATATTATTATCCATTTATTTTTTATTAAATCTGGGTTAATAATGATGTATGTCTGCACATGTACTCTTCCATGTGTTAACGTATGTGTTGCTAGGCTCGGCCAGCTTTTGATTCATTATGCCGCTAGAGGGGCCATGTGCTTTCATGAGGTCACATGAGTAGTCTGGCTCAGAGCATCCCATTCCTCAGGCCGACCGGCCACAGAAAGGCTTGCCAGAGCAGCTATAAGGCACACATGAAGGTAGACAGACACCGTGAATATTAAACGCACACATTTTAATCCATCAAACATATTGCAGCGCTTCATCTCCCCTGCAGGAGAGGGTTATGCAAATTGCAAAGAAGCAATTGCTAAGACATGCTGAATGTTGGCTAGCGCTGAGAGGACTTTTTATAGGCTAGCCTCAGTTTGCTTAGTTGCACGGAGTGTAACTCCGCTCAGATCGTGTCCTAACTCTCAAGGGCATGGCCAGCAAGAACAGTCCAAGTGGAGTATTCTGGATTAATTATGTGCGATTAATTACATGGATTAGAAATGGATTAGAAAATGCACCAGTGTGCCGATTTGCTATGCAAAGCTAGAGCTTATTGGTGGTTGCTCTTTGATTTAGTTCACATAGTTCCCTTTGCTAAAGAAGTCAGAGGTTATCCGCAGGGGTTTGAAATAAGAACATAGGCCGCAAATAACCAGGGTGAATGGGTTGCTGTGTTGGCTGAGCTCCTGGCTCTCAGTTGATGTTGATGATGTTAGAACAGAGTGGGAGCTTGCTGCAGCACAGAGGCCCATTAAAAGTACATGTTTAGCCTTTCTGCTGGTGTGAGCTGACTCTGGCGATAAGCCAACTGCATCTTCATACTAGAGTTATGCGGCTACATTTTATTTTAACATTTTGGAGGGTACACTGCCAATTGAAAATGTGTTCTTGCCAACTCATGATTGGGAAATTAGCTCTTAATTGGTCATTAAAGGATGGCGCCATTTCCTTTTCTCCTTGCTTAGGGGCAGAGGGGCATATCTTTTACCAGTGTGTCGGCGAGGTTGGGACATTGGGCAGCATGTTGGCACCTGCATGAACCCACCGAAGGAGCCTCACATTTTGGTAAGTACTATACTCCATATTTGACATTGTCGACATGACATTTGGGCCAGGGCCCAAAGGCAGAGACAAGAAACAGTTACTAGTCCAGCATTTCATAAAGTGATAAGCACAATCTAAACAGGGACATGCAGGGTCAAATATTGGGGCAGGGGCATGGCAGGTAGTCCAGAATACGAAGCAGACAGAAGAAACAATGTACATCCAAGAGGCAGGGACGTTGTCCAGTGACAGGCCAACTTGAAACAGGCAGACAAGCAAAATCAATGTCCTATGGAAAAGGCTTGCGACAGCCAAGGTCAAACACTGGACCACACCAGCAGCCAGACTATAAATAAATAAATAGGGAACACACAGACCATACACACAAGGGTTGATTGGAATGGATAACACCTGAGAATGCGTGACAATCAAGTAAGAAGCCAGGGACGGGAACAGTAGCTTGGGTTTACAGCTTGTTCCAGTTGGACATTTCAGTTTACCTGTTTACACTGGATGTCATCTAATACCACTTGGTGTTTTACATGCACCTTAGCAATTCATCAGAATAGATGTTTAGCATGCCACGTTACTCTATGTAGGCTACTTTAGGCTTGGTAATGTAACACGTCCCACTATCAAGAAGGCTAAATCCGGCTAGCCTCATGTTCACGCACGTTGAGAAGAGTGAAGAGACACCATAGCTCCCATTCAATTATTTACACATCACAATTCTTTCGTCCAGAATTTGTACAGTGGCCGTACAGAATACTGCCTTGTCTCCAATCAATTTGGCTTTCACATATCAACAGTAGACTAAAGCTGAAGTCCACTGCAGGTCAGAAGTCAATATTTCCCAGTTGGTATTACCGACTTCCAATCTAAACGTGTCCCAGTGCATCTGCTCAGGAAAATATGGACAAACGCAGCAAACTGACGTTTATGGCAAGTCTCTAAACTTCACCAAGCATCTATGGAGGCCAAAGAGCTATCAGTTTAGGCTATTTGTCCACTGCACCATTAGTGAAGAGAAACACTAACACTAGAGCACCTGATTTAACAGATTAACACACTGAACAACACAACACAAACGCTTTATAAAGTAGGAATATTGAAGATCATTTTGCTTATTGGAAACTGTGTGCTCCCATGCCACCACATTGCTGCGACACCATGTGTGTTTATATTGGCATACTCGGGCTTGAGGCATCTTGACAGTTTCCCCACTTGTGTCGTTTTCTTCCGAGTACAATGGAGTGCACCATACGTTCAGTGGACCGAATGTTTTGAACATTCAATTAACTTGTTTACTGAACGACATGTTTCCTCGAAAACTTTCAAAACATTCTTGAACTACTCTCAAAGATGTTTGCTGCTTTTAATGGGAGTAGTGAATATGGCTCAATGATGTGTAAATAGTGTAGCACATGTTGGGAACCGGTTGGTGTCTTAGCCTGTTTGTGAAGAGACATCATCATTATTAAGTACCAAATTTCACCAACTTTAATACACTATTTCATTTTAGAGGTGTTTCTACCATCATATTGTACATCTGTACAGCTGAAACACAATCTACAGTAGAAAAACACAATTGCGTTGTTGTTGTGAAGGTTGTCCATCCCACAGCCCACAGGGGGGACAGCCCTGTTTTGCAACCTGCTGTTCAGTCTACTGCCATTCGCGTTCATTGAACTTGTAGCAAAGGTTCCACCAACCAACACAGGGTAGAGTTGAAGACTTTTAATGTTCATAATGCAACCAGGAAATAATTATACCCTGTAAAACCATTTACAGGGTATAAGTCTTCTTTCAATTGGGGTATGGAATGGTTTATAATATGCTTCTGAATTAAAGTTCAATCAGGCTTTCTGTTCCGATTGAGGTCTTTATTTTCCAATTAGAATATTAGGTATAATGTAAACACAGATATTTACACAATGAACAGAGGTATATACAGAGATTGGAAACAAACTTAGAACTTCCCGTTTCATTAGTACATATTTGTACATTATTCAATTTTCCTTTATAGAAGTTTAATTCTTTTTTTGTGAGTATCTTCCACTGATATATACTATAGTTTGTTCTGCACCAATTCAACACAATGCTTTGCCAGTAGCATTTTATGTGTTCGGCTCAAGGACACTGTAGCAGCATTGCCGCTTGGACACACCTTGACCACAGATGTAGGGGAGGGTGGAGTAAGGGGGGTATGAAGCCAAAAAAAACAACAGAAAAGCCTTTGTGATGACAGGCCTGAGGAAATGCATTCAGTAAATATTGCACAGTGAGTGCAGTGGGGGCCTTTTGGCTCATGAATTATTACAAGGCTCACTGGCTCCATGCAGGCCTTGGAGCATAGCTCGCCTAGGTTCACCCTGCCTGCCACAACCTATGTCTGGGGAACCGCTATTAGCCTTCCCTTGCCCACCACACACACATACATCTGCACAGGCATAAGAACCCGCTCATATACACTTGGTTAAAAAGAAAATGACATGCTGTTGAAAAAGAAAATGCTTATACATTTGTGAAATATCTTAACATGTACATATAAATAATGTAATTATTCCCTGATATTCACCCCTAAAACGAATATAACGTTCAAACTGCCTTGGTATTTGAATCTTTCATTCTTACTCAAAAACATGTTTGTTATGTCTTTGAAGCTGGTTGCTGTCCGTATTATTGGTACTCCAGTTTACATGATGTATAATACCAGTATACCAAATGTTGGGCATGTTAGCAGTATGGAACGTCTCGATTAGCCATTTCCGTGAATGATGGTTTAATTAATAACAGATAAAGCAGGTGTGAAGGCTGAATGACAACGTTCTGCTGATTATGACCCATTTATTGGCAGAGCATTATTTATCTAACCTGACATGCCAGAGGAATTGTTCATAGCTATACGGGCATGGTTTAGGTGTTCCGACCATGGTGCCTACAGCGAAAACGACCAGATGGTTCATCCAATCAACTGCCAAGTATGTATTTGAAAGTACAGCCATTCACAAACAGTTTAAATGTACGGCTCCCCAGATGGACTTGTGACAAAAATTTCTCTGACAAGTCAGGTTACCTTTATCTAATACAAGTCAACAATGCTATTGCTGTCTCTTGGTCATTAGGAAAACCAACATTTACATAAACATAGGGATGTTCTGATAGTTCTCTATATTAACACAAGTTCTGTATAGCATTTTTGCCTCATTGAGAAAGGTTTATGAAAGAGGCCTGCAACAGTTATCATTTTTTTCAAATCCAAAATATACCTGAGAGTGCTTATGCCAAATTTGTGCTGTGATGGTCCTTTGTTCAATACAAGTCAACAATGCTATTGCTATCTCTTGATCTGTCATTAAGAAAACCAACATTTACATAAAAGGAAATGCTTAAAAAAAAGTAAATTCAATAGAACAAGATTGTAACAAGACCGTGTTCGGCTTTCCCTGTCATATATCATTTTTCTTCTCATTTGCATGAGCTAATCATGTTGCGCAGCGAAGCTTGAACCTCATAGTTAATACAACATATTGTACCAATACAATGGGAATGGAGTAGATCAAAATAAGAATCTAAATGGGAAAGAGGTTTTGCTCGAACCGAAGAAATGTTGGGCAGGAGTCATCTGGTGATTAGCTAAATCCTTAGGCCGCTGACATATTTCTTTTGAAAAGTGCCTGTCGCAGAAACACAGATAATACATTGGAGAATGGATCAAATCTGTTAATGATAGATAGTAGCTAGCGAGTGCCCCAGGGTGACTCTGCACTAAGCCATAAACAGACTGGATTATACAGTAGGTTGCAGTAAATCAACTCAATACAAAAGGACAATAGACCAAAAATGACTTGATAACCTTCCATGCTGCAAAAATACATGTCAAAATAGAACGTGTGTTGTTCAAAGGATATTGCTTTGTCCATTCAAAGCAATACAACTGCTAATTCATTGCTAGTACTACTGTATGTTGAACATATTTCAAGAAAGCAGGCATGGATAATCAATTAGTTTCTTTGCAAGCAGAAATAATGGCATTCCGGGGCTACAGTATGTATCTGTGTAGGCTACGTTTACTAAAACGCTGTGAATTTGTATACAGTAAAGTTGGTAAGCATTTATTTCTGAGGGAAGGTTTATGACTGTTACAGTAACTGCTGGCTACTGCTCATTAGCAGTGTGACAGGTAAAAGGTCTGCTGCCTTTTGATGTTTGAGATTGCAAACACATACACATACACACACTGAACACTAACTTCACGCATAGACATTAATACATGATAAATGTTGTGTACACATGTTGTTATCTCCACTTCACATTGCTGTGTTATCATTCATTTTATTAAAATCTGATTTGATTAAAAACATACTCTTTAAAATATATCAAATATTTATGAGAATGATAATAACACAAACAATATGAACGTTTGACAAATTACTTTAAGGCAAACATTGTCTCCCTTTTTTGACCCCTTCCCCAACCCTTACCCTTCCCTTAGGGTAGGGTAAGGTGGTTGAGAGACAATATTTGCCTTAATATTTCATATTTACTGATGCCCACCATATAAATTCAAGTTTAATGCAGCCACAAGATGGTGCTCTAACCTTCCTATCAGCACAGCATTATGATACAGTACACAATGATTCAAGCTCATTAATCAAAGCCCTGTAGACACATGGGCAGTGGCTAAATAAGTAATGCCATATCAATAACTGCTAGCTTTAAGAAACTTTGTCGTAAACTGCAGTTGGAATGAGCACTCAAAACTACGTGAAATACCCTTACAATTACTTTAATGACATGGGTATATTAGCATACACTGGCATTGGAGATCATCCAAGTAAATGCTAATTTATGTAAAATGCATCATCTGCTACATCCCTGCATGCATTTCTCTAACAGGTACACAGTTGGCATGTTGAATCAGTGTATTTCACTAAGCAAAGCATTGTGATTGTCTCATAAGGAACACATTAAAGGAAGACATTGGTAAATGAGGAGCTGAGGGACTCGTCTTGTTTTGTATACCGTGACCGAGCTGGCACTCCAAAAACGACTCAATTAAACCACAAACCTCGAAGTAGTACTTGTGGATATAATAAGCTAGAAAACAGCAGTGAGGTACATTGACTTTAACATGCAGCTCCAGTAGATGGCAGTCTTTGAATACTATAATCCACAGACGTTTCACAAGCTCCACAGTCATCACGCCCACTAGCCTCTATCTTCTTCACAACGTCGCGCAAGGTCTCTCACTTGGTCTTTTAGCAGCACAACACCGCACAGTGACGTCGCAAAACACGCTTTTATTTTCCACTGTTTGGAAAAAGCACCGTGACAACGGGCATGCTAAGTTCCCCTGCGCGCCCCTCAGCAGTTCTTTTGTCGGCATCCCTCTGTTCCCCTTGTACCTCTCTCTCTCTCTCTCTATCTCTCTCTCTCTCTCACAGCATCACCACACACACACACGCACGCACGCACGCATGCGTCTGCCATCTGTCTGCTCATCAGCCCGCATCCCATGCACTGGGAGTAGTTGGAAGTGAGCGAGTGTCTCTCGACTGTGTGCTTTTGAAAAGGCGTTTCCCCTCCTGTCTTGACGCCGTGCTGTTGCCGATCCAAAGGTCTCGCGGCGTCACACTGTCAACAGAGATGCTCAGCAGCACCCACCCATCATAGAGCCGGCACACCTGATGCAACCGGGAGACACTGGCTTCTCACCCAAACGTCCTGTCCACCTAGAAATTCAACAGATTCACTAGATGTGTTGGGCATGTTTCAGAAATGCATGTGTTCTCTCCCTCATCCTGTTTGCAGTATGTCTCCGTTTCTACTCCTGACAGGTGTGTACAGCACAGGTCTGCAGCAATGGTTACACAGTATGTCCAATACACTTTCATATTAACTAAACATCTATTTGGGCTGTCTGTTGTGTTATATTTGTGAAGTAAACATCTACCTTGTACTGTACATACTGTAGGACAATGACAAGTCTTCTGTAGTGAAATCCACCATGTAACATTCACTAATTATACTAGAAATGATCTTTCATGTAGAATGTGTAAAGTCAGCAATATTAATAATGAACCTGTGTAGTGCATACTGTATTGTATACCAAAGATGATGCTTTTCAATACAAGGCCAAAAGCAAACAGGTTCCACAAGAACATATGACACAATTGCATTCACCTGCAAACACATATGCCCTCGAAGTGAGTTATGGTGTGGAAATGTGATTTTACACAAAACAATATTTTGTGTCACTGCATGTCCCAGTGTTGTTTGGAACTTGCACTGTAGATGCATCTCAAATGGCACAAGGTAATGACCCAAATTCACTGCGTGATGGTATAATCATAAACATTGTCTGCGAGTGAATGCTTAATAAAAAGGAACGTAGTCATGCCGCTATCATCGACACTTTCTGGATTTTTCACTACGGATGTTAACAGAGAGCTTTCTCGCCTGCTTCAGTAATTCCCTGCATTCCCTGTGTCGGTCACTTCCATTTAGATGCTGAGTCAAAGTGCCTTCATAACGCTGCTATTTCCAAGCACAGTGATAAGAAATGGCACCCATCACCACACTGTCTGGGTGCCATATTTAACTGTTGTGGTGTGTGTGTGTGTGTGTATAAAAACAGATTTATGTGGCCTATTATTTAGCAGGCATAAAACTTAAATGAATTTAGGCTAATATAATATTGTAGAATGGGTGAGAGGGTTAGGAATGGCCTAGGTGTTGCCTTGAGTGTGGACAATTATGATTCAAGATCCTGTAAGATGTCCTAGCTACGTAGGGATGGACAATAATTCAATTAAATAATACCATATATTGTTACACGTAGAAAAGTGTGTTCAGCTGTTCGAATCGGATCTCGGAGCTGAACACTCCGAGCTACCTTGTCATCACAGCTAGCTAAAGCTAAAAGGCAAGACACTAGCAAAACTGGTGGAAAAAAAAGCCGGCGAATGAATCATGCTCGTATGGTTAGAGGTGGATGTGTGACTGCGATCAAGGCGCCAGCCAGCGTTTAAATTGTGCTGCGCGTTTGTGCAATTACGGTATAAACCTGTGTTTACCATACACTCACGTGAAGCTACATTGTACGTCTTCACAATATATTGTGATCTCTATAGTACAGTAACATTATACATCGTTTTGTATGCCTATTAATCTAAATAGGAAGTTTTTAAGAATATATCTGTATAGCCTAACTTTTCAATATATTTTCCATTAAAAATTAGGTTTCTATATTACTACTAGCATAGTTATGCTGGTTGTCCAGCACATTGAATATGGAGACACTAGCCTAGAAGTTTTTACATTAATGGGGAAAAAGTGTGGAAAAAATACAATATATACAGTATATACCCTATACAATAGTGTATGTGACCATGTCAAAATTGAGCAAATCTACTTCAGCAGGTATTTTATGATATGTCAAACCTGATAATGTAGGCCTAATCATCTTGTTGTCAAAAAACAAGGCATTTAGATATCATACTCATTAACATACAATGAAAACAAAATACTAAAGGTGAATTATTGCATAACTAATGGTTAAGCTCGGTTAGAATTTCGACTGTGCTCCCATATTTTTGGCTGTCCTCAAATTTTTTGTCGTAGGAGCATGTGTGCTCCTTGGAAATTTTTCTAAAAAAATGTTGTAAGTCAGTTTAGAGCCCTGCCATCTGTATTCAAGGTGAACAGAAAGAATAGAAACTATGTGCATAGTACTACAGTGCACTTGCACTACAGCCAGTGCAAAGCAGTATGGGCTGTTTTCACGTGCCAAACTATTTAATAACTCTTTCAGCTAACAGCACATGTAGCAGAAAGGCTTACCTTACTCCGCTAACACAGTCAGTAATGTCTTCTGTGGAACTTGGCTGCGTCTAATCCATGGGACTACAGTGCTATGTTAGTTATTATTAGTTATAGTATCATAGTTTCAAAGGAGGTTTCATAGACTTGGCAATTGCATTTTTCAGAGGTTTTTAAGTACTGTGTTCTGGGTGTTCTTAGAAGTTATTCAGAGGTTTATATTGTTCATATCGATATTGGAATTATACCGTAATGACCGAAATTATCAAATATATTGTGATATCAATGTTGGCTATATCGTCCAGCCCTATATCTACGTATATAGTATATAACAATACTAATGCATCTTTAATAATACTAATACAAGATGTGATCTAATATAATCCAGAAATCACAATATACATAAGGATGACAAACATCTTCATTAATTTATTCTCCAACTGAATAATCATGAAATCAGTCAATCATGAAACATGAATATTCAAAAACATGAAAAGTTTGGCATTGTGATTAATGTATATTTCAATAATCAGGTTCAGTAAAGTATTGCAGCTCTCTGACAATTAAGATTGTGCACATTGTGTGATTGTGTGTTATCTGTAATCGACAGTATCTGAGAGAATTGTGTTGTACATAAACTGTAGGCAAATCAAAACATGTCTTTTTGTTACGATTCTAAGTCTTCCCTGAATTAGTGAACCTGGGCAGGGAGAAATAAGCCTCGTGATCTGCAGTAGCGTCGTGTTCATCCCTCAGCGCGGCACCAGTGCCATGTCCAGACTTGTAAATCAGGCCCATTGAGGGAGCATAATGCTGATGATGATGACAGCCAATCACATGGGGGTGATAGCGGGACAGTGAATTATGGACTTGGGGAGGTTGCCCAGAATTGAAGAGGCTCGCAAATGGAGGCACACTTCCATGCTAAAAAGGCCAGTCCCCAGACGGGGGGCTAATGCTGTAGTTGGCGGTTTTGCTGCCCAAATGGGTGTAATATCAATGCCTCACCCAAGCAGAGACATTCCTCTCCATATTTGTGTTTGATTTGCTCTAATAACATTTAATAAGTAAAAAAAAAAGCCCTGGACCCAAGTCATGTTCAGAAATTACATTTATGTCATATGAGCTTCCTTTAGCAAACCATGCTTAGCATATCTAATTATTTTTGTCTAGAATCTTTACTTAACTAAATGGCTGCAGAATAGAAAATGCATTTTCATTTGCTAAATGACATGATAATTTGCGATGTGCATTTTGTTCTCCATTGGGATCAAACAATCCTTCACTCCCATTGATCGCCAAAAATGATAATATAATCAAGCACAGAGGCTGACAAGGTTAGCCGGACCAGTATATCAGCGATGCTGACAGTGGATCTTATGTACAGGTCATAAAACCTCACCTTCCCTGTTTGACCCGCCATCAATTTGGCCGCCGCCTGTCCAATATGAATGCAAATAACAGTGAGTTTTGTGTGTGACATGTTTACGGTTATCTCTCCATCTCATTCCTCCACTGCGCTTGGTGGCCCTGAATATGCTGATGTTGCCAAACGATTGGGATTTGTTTCAAAAGGTAACGCGTTGCTCAGATCTGGTCCGCTCACAACATCCACTTAATAAATGTAAACATGTGGATTTGCACATGCCATTGTGAGTATACCGCCTCCCTACACGCACGCCGCACGCACACACACATGCACACGGCTTACACACCAGTCACTTGTGTATGCATTGAGCTGATAACTACTGTGGTTCATTTTCCCCATGGCAAGGCACAGTAAAAAACTGGGGAGTAATAATTGCTTGTGGGGGAGTGAAGGGTTGGGGTGGTGATGGCTAAATATGCTTGATTGCCTCCTAAGCTTCGGTGCTGTGTAATGAAATATGGCCGCCGCAGACAGAAGCTTTTGCTCGATAGCTTTCTTGTCACTGTTCCTCACTTTGGGTGTTGCCCCACCACCGCCACCATCCCCAATGCCGTCACCGCCCTTGCGTGTTTATGCTCTGGTGTTTTCATCTGCCGACACCGCTCCACTTTGTTCCAGCATGGTGTCCGTTAAAACCATTTTTTTGCTGTTGCACAGTTATCTTAGCCAAAATGTAATAATTGCGTGGCAGCAAATGCAAGTCTAGTTCTGTATTCCTCACCACACCAAAATGGCAGCTGCCCTAATATAATATTTCCTCTGTTCTACATTTTCATTTGTGTGCTCACTAGTATGAACATGATGTATCAAGTGAAAATAGATAACATGGCTTTTGAAACCTGTTTTTAAACCTGTTTCATTGTAGAAAGAAGCCACATTCTCTATTTACATACTCTATATACATGTCCTTTCAGTTTCCCAGACATTGTATGTATTGTTTTATGTTCAAATATGTTCAATTCTAAATACGTTTTTTCAACAAACAATATGTTATGCATTATATTTTGACTCTGGAATTATATTTAAGTATAGGGTTATACTCGAATTATCTTGGCTTATCAACAAATGTGACTTTTACAAAGCCTTACGATAACACTTTAAAAGATAATGACTGAAATGAAAGCTCATCCAATTTAGGAGGGAAAAAAAAAAGTTGACGCCAACTTAATTTTGTCTCTACGACCTAAAGCACATGTCTCCCTGTTGGTTCAATAAGTAGCTAATCATTTACAAGAATATTAGACCACAGGCTTGTATGGGCAAAGCAGCATCTGGTAATGCTGCTTTTGCCCATTCTTAACAAGAAAATAGCCTCAGAAAATGTTCCCTGCAAATCACATGCTACTTTTCTATCCTTCCAGCGCAACTCACAGGTCTAATCCGTTGTGCCGCTTTAAGGAAAATGTAATTACAACAGTTTTCATTATAGTAGTGCAAAGCCAATCAATAATTGTGGTTAAGTAACTGCAATTTTCACTTCCTCAACTGTGATTTGTTAGCAAACATCTATTGTACAACACTGCATACTACAGCAAGAATACCACAATGAATAACATTCTTTAATGTACTGCATACTAAGCATACTTAAGTTATTTGTCAGTTTATTACATGTTTTTGCTGGTATTGAAAAGCAATACTGTAGTAATGAATGCCGTGATACTGTAGGTGGCTTAAAGGCAATTTGAGTAGCACTTCACATAGTAAAGACACCATTTCCCAGCCCCATTGCCTCGTCTCACAGCTACCTCGACACTCCAGTGCCGAATGTTCATGTAGCTAAGAGCTAAGAGCTAATAGCTAAGAGACCTAGAGACAGGTGTGTTGCTAGCCCGGGCAAGCTACTTTAACAGCATTTTTCAATACATTTCAACACAATTCAACACATTTGCTGACAAACATTTGTAATAATTCTCATAAGGAAACTAAAAATCTTGAGACTAAGAGACTTGAAGTGCATTTATTACAATGTGAAATACGTTTCCTCTTTCAGATCTCTGCAGTTCTCGTGCCTGAGACGGCGACCGCAGGATGAGACTTGTGGGAGGTAAGGTACCACGCTGCCGCACCTGCTGTCGCCCCCTAGTGGTAGATTCTCAAGCCAATCATTTACTTGCAGTGTTTGATAATCCTGCGTGACCGCACAACCACAACTGCTTTATGTATTTGATATGAAATTGATCTGCTTCCCAAGCGTGTCAAATATAATATCTGGTGTCAATATTACGTCATTCCACACCCACAGAAATGACGTTGCATCTTAAGTGGCTAAATCGACTGCAGAGTATATCAAGAGGCATCAAATCAGGACCCGTAGTGATCCCGACTCACAGCTGTGAAGGAGGGGGCAGCCTATATCTGGCAACCCAGACCCTTTTTTTTTAATGTGACTGACTGGCACTGATGGAACCGGACTAGGAGTGTGCCATGCCACGCTACTCTGAAGCCTGATTGATAGAGTGTGATGAGCCTGTCACTAAGCAAGGAGAGCGGGGGAGAGAGATAGGTGAGGCGGGGGGATGGAGGGAGGGAGGGAGGGGAGGGGAGGGGAGGGGCCAGCCGGGGGTTGACAGAGATAGAGAGAAATGAACTCTGAGTATGTGAAGGATGGAATGGATTTCAGAAACCGTGCATATGTGTGTGTGTGTGTGCGTGCGTGTGCATGTGCGTGCGCGCGTGCGTGCGTCAGAGTGCCAAGGAGTTGGATGGTCACTGACTTGTATATGTGTTAATTTAGTTGACAGATGCGCCATCATACAATACAATGAACGACCGTATTAGCGTAACTAATCAACTTTACTCATCAGCGTGGATCACCTCCCATTGAAACCAACTTGTCGAGAATGCAGTGCTAACAAGTGTATGAACCGTCGCAGAGATTATAGCGTGTGTCCGATAACAGCTGCTTTAGGACGATTGGATCACCTTCAATGAATCAGAATTGATGGGTTGCAATTTTCCAACACAGACGATCCTCGCTGTCATTGTCAACTAAACCGAACTGACCGAACTGAATGCTGATTGGCCGGTTATAACCGGTTATAACAGTTTTGGATAGAGGAGATCTATACTGGCTTTAACAGTCATAATGCAAATATTAAGATGGTCTCCACTACAGTGGGTAGAGGCCGTTGGGTCGAACCCCGCTAACTCCTAAGTGTTGAGGTGTCCCTGAGCAAGACACCTAACCCTAACTGCTCCCGGTGGGATCCATCGCCATCGGTGTATGAATGTGTGTGTGCATGGGTGAATGTGCGGCTATACCGTAACACGCTTTGAGTGGCCAGAAGGTTGGAAATGCGCTATACAAATGCAGTCCATTTACCATTTTTAACTACTATGCAGATTGAATTCAATCATTGTAGTGCTACCCATGCAATATCAGGTCAGGTTCCACCACACATACAATCGTTTACTGTCTAGTTTATTAGGCTGTCAACAGCTGCTGTGGACACGTTATTAAGTATGGAGGACATCTGACACACTGCCAAAGAGCAGAGTGGGGGCTAAAGCTGAAGGCCTGTCCAGGGAATTCCACAGTTAGTGATTTCAAACTCAATAAAAGGCATCGTGTTTTACTTTTATCCTTGCCTGAGGAAAGACAGCTGACTCACCGGAATACCAAAGTTATTATTAGAGCATCGTGCGCGTGTCTGTGTGTGTGTGTGTGTGTGTGTGTGTGTGATAAATAGGGAACTGACTGTACTGAGTGGCACAAGGAACTCTTATCTTCCACCTGCCAAGCCGCGACCAAAGCTCTGTCTGCAACTCCTCTCCCATTCTGCCCCTCCCACCCCCAGATGCTCTGTCCCAGGGGAGGGAGAAGGGGGAGCCCCCCGCCACACCCCCCGCTGTTGTGTAGCTAGAGGCAAAGGCGGCCAGGTGAAATTAGCGATTCCCATTCGGAGGGGGCGGGAAGCGGCGACTCGCCCCGGCGAAATGGCCGCTCACTGCTCACTTTGGCAGATCAATGCGCTCTCTTTTCTTGCGTGCTGCCGCTCAGTGATAGCCAGCAAAGGGAAGAGGGCATGGGGGGAAATGAGTACGGCTGGAGGAATAGGGAGAGGTGTGTATGTGCAGGGTATTTAATGACATTTGCCACGGTGACTCTCAATGAGAGCTGTTGCAAAGAAAATAAAGAACGTGGGATATACTTTGCATAAACTCAAAGGACATGATATATTGCTGTCGCCAGCCGACGCCCGGAAATGAGAATATCCTCGATGGTGAAATTGAACTCTTGCCAATATGAATGATATTAGTGCAAAAATCACGTTACATGGCACAGCTGTGCCAAAATGAACTCCATATTTTGACACCGGTGAAAGTCGTATATCAAATGTTGATAGTGCAAAGTTTGAACTCCCAGACCTACATTATATATATATATAAATAGTCTAAGAAAAATATTTATTATGTACAGACAAAGACTCAATAAGGTATTCAGATACCAATTTGTTGCAATATATGTTGTGCACATTTTCCTTATGAATGTTATCTGATACAATGGAATGGAATAAATATGGTGGCTCTGTGCTCGCCTGGCAAATGATAACACAGAAAGATGTGAACATTAAACCTTAGTGTCACATGTCCACAGTCTGTTTAACACATTAATTTATACATTCCTGATACAACTATGCAAATTAAACTATGATCTGCACCCTTTGTTGACAAAGTGGAAACTCTAATGCAAATAATAGTTCAGTTGTCAATCTGTCTACATACTAATTTATAAGAATACTGACTGGAATACTAAATTCACAAGATGATTGTGCATTGCATCCAACCAGGATTAAACTTGGCAGTAGTTTTCATTTGGCTTTGGAAAGATTTAAACATTCATGTCTGTACATGGTTTATTTTTTCAATTACAATGCCAAATGCAACTAGAAACTTGTTCTCTACACTTGTTCACTTCACAACTGCATTACAGCTGTTAATCAGCATCGGACCTTTTCAGAGAGTAAAGCTGAGCAAATTGATCACCCTTTGAAAGGTGTAATGTCACTTAATCAATGCATTGGTTTTTGAACACCCCCTGCTTCTTCAGAAAGATCCCTGAGCTTCTATGTTGTCTTGAGTATCCATTAGCCCTATTAACACATACTACAGTAGGTGGATGAGTTAACGACACCGTCCCATAGCCTTAATGCCATAGCTAAGTGGGTAAATTATTTGTTTTGTTCATTAAAATTCTCTGCTGTCATGCAGTCATTGAATGTTGTTATATTTTTAAACATTTAATCACTGATTAATGTAATAATATTTAAAGGTGCTACATGTAATATGTTTAGTTTAAAACATTAAAAAAGCAACCACAATTATCAAGAGAGGTATAATAAATGTCAGTTTTTATAAAATTTCAGATACCTCTGAGTACTGCGTTGTAGAGATATTTATTGAAATGAACAGATAATTCCGGCCCACACAGCCTCTAAACCTTGAAATACCACTTTATACCTCAAGGGGCAAGGTGAGTCACTATCTTACAGGCAGTAACCAACACAAGAAGAAGAAACGTCTATGCATATGATCCATGGCTGATCTACTGCCTGCTTACATTCAGTTGCTTTACTGTTAAAAGTAAATGAGAAATATGTCTCTCCAGATAATCTCTTTATTGCACAAATATTGTGCATTGGAATCAGTTCATAGAAACATATTTGTAAACGAGCGTGGATTGCATAAGGAAGTGAAGTGAATAAGCCTATAGGCTAATATGCTCAAGGCATGATGTACAGTAGTCTATAACAAAATATTTTTGGTAAATCTGTTAATGACACCAACATTGGTCTATTGTTAGCCTAGTTTCTTCATACAAGACATTCGATGGAGTAGGCTACCTGTAGAAACCATAAAGGAATTATGCCTGATGCTGACAAAAGTTTTTACTGCAATGTGATTAAGGGCTATATAAATAAAATTGACTTGACTTGACTTGGCATGATCATCTCATTGGACAATTCAAAGCCGTTTTCTCGCCAGTGTGTATCCCAAGCACACCCCAGACATGCTATATGTTGATTGTTGGCTCTCATTGTTTGCGCTCAGATTTGTTGGAAATAAATTTTTTTATATGCCTTATAGCATTATTAACCAAGACAACTTTGCACATGACACGATGTCCTTCTTCGGGCACCAGAATATTAATAGCTATACTATACTATAATATAGTATATACTATAATAACTATTATTATAACTATTACTATAATAACTTTTTTCTATCAGTAGTGGCCACAGTCTACTATGATGTTGGTTTAAGAGATTAACTGGAAAGAAACATTTGTATTTGCTTATTTCAAAACGTTTACACTCTATTAGTGTTCTGATTTGGAGGCAAGGGGATTTCCCTATGGTATTTTCTTGTTGTCGGGCAGCGAAAAGCTGTCTTTTATAAATACGATTTTGTGTCTGCAGATTGTTTCCTATGATAAATGTTGGTGTAATTAAGAGATTAGCTGGAAATAAATATTTTTATATGGTTATTTCAAAAATCTATTTCTTGTGCAAGAAATGTGGCACTTCCACATTTTGGTGCTTTGCATAAACCTCATGCACAGTCAACGCGCAGTCAACACACAGAGGTACGCGCAGCCGACAGGCCATAGGCTAGACATAACCTCGACACAGAAGCATAAATGGGCCTTGAGGGTGAACTAACAACGCCACAATATTCTGGTGAAATGCTGACCCCTAATGGTTTGGAGAATATGGTCATTTTATACACAGAGGGCATTTAAACTGATTGGCTGTGGTATTTATTAAGCAAAATAACACATTTTGGGCTGTTAAAACCTGTTCACAAAATAAGGAAATTGTTTTCTGTCTGCAAATATTGTTAAAACTACAGTGACTGCATGTACAATTGTTTTCTCAGTTTTCACAGCATGTGCTGTTTGAACTGTAGGATTAACATATCTAGATTCCATTATCCTAGCAGTTTTAAAGAGTTAAAATCAAATAACATCCACTGGTACATCAACAGAATGTGTACGCCTTACAAACAGTTAAGTGCACTGCCAATAACCTGAACATCTCAGAATCATGTGCCAACCCAATGGCATGAACACAATATCATGTTTACTGTGATGAAAGACATGCACACATTCTCAAATGTTGTAATTTGATATGCTAGTGGTTTAGTCACATAATACCGCTCACAAATTAGGCACATTACTCCATCAGTATTGGTATACACATACACAGGGCATCATGTACTAACACGTAATTTCGTCACATTGTGCCTAAAAACATGGCACAAACATTTCCTATTCGTGCATATGCATTCATTGGAGGGTCGAGGGGAGATTTAGAGTGTCGCGCACAAATATGGGAGGAGATACGCAAGGAGAGAGTGATTGTCTATTTCGTTGAATGTATGAAAACTGCGATGCAAAGCGCAAATTGGTTTTGTGGTGAAAATTCTCCACCTTTGAAAAGCAGGTGTTATCCCAGGGAGCAAGTTTCTTTGAACACTGGAGAAGCAAGCAATGGCAAGAGGAAGACACAGGCCATGGAGAAACGTGCTGAAGGATTTGATTGCTGTGGTGTTAAAATAAATGTTTATTCCACTTCTTTCATTTACATTTTATAGTCACCCAAACATAATTATTTTGCGGTAGAATTTTGCCCGTTATCTCTAGGTTTGGCAATACATACAGCATAGACAACTATTTATAAATATGTCTACTTAATGATCGTTAAACTTGTTATCTGAGTCTGCTGTTCCATTGCTTACGGGCACCTCAACTTGCGGATATGGCTGGAGCGTAGACCAGACTTCTCTAAACTAAGTTTAGAGGGCAGAGCGAAGCGCATATTACGTTATCAGTCGCAAGTTTAGTTCATCAAACGTAAAATGCAATATTGTAAAGTGAGCTATCTGCGGTCTGGCTGTGCTCACTTTTATGTTGCGCTCGCTAACGTACGTACATGAGGCCCATAGAGCCTTATTTTAATGATCTAAGCAAAAGTCTAAAATGAAAGGTGCAAAAAGTATTTAGGGTGTGTCCAAATCCACTTTTACTATAACGGTGGAAAAAATGGTTGTTGTGCCATGCACTTAACCAATCAGAGTGTCATTTCCCATTCCCTTTAAAAATCCAGGCATGCTTGGACCATGGCGGATTGCTATTATACTTTTGCGTTTGTGAAAGAGCTGGAGCAGACCATCTACGGAAACAGCGCGATTCCACCAAGATCCCAAAAATATGTTGATGTAGACTACAAACTAATAATATGTCACATTGTACTCTTAATTTTTAATATTTTGCATGTTTGTGTGATCCTGCGCATTGCTGTGTGTAACACAAAGACTGCACCTGCCAAAAACAGTGAAAATAAGATAATAAATAATGTTTTGTTGGTCCATCGCATAATGATGTTCCGCTGCTTCAAGATAGCAATGTGCCAGCAATGCATCAGACCAACACACCCACGGGCACTCAAATGGGTGCAAGTGCATTTCCTAAATAAATAAACATTGATGGGGAAATTAAAACTGCGTCAGTCTAAAGCTAGCAAAGCTTCCCACAGGGTTCCCCAATCCTGGTCCTAGGGGGCCGCTGCCCTGCATGTTTAACATGTCTCCCTGCTCCAACACAGTTGATTCAAATGAATGGGTCATCATAACGAGCTATTCATTTGACCCTCTAGGACCAGGATTGGGGTCCACTGGCTTAGGGTGTCAGATAGGGCCCATATAGTCTTGTGAAGCCATCCTATATTGTCTTTTAACTCTATTCAAACCTGCCTGATATGTAAGTAGCTGTACCCACATACACATGTGCATAGCAGAAACCAAATCATGGAGTTTGCTACAGTATATCAGTATGCTTCTTTGAGACACAAAACAACCACATTTCTTAAGGCCAGATCCCACAAAGGCGTCATTATTGCGCGCGCAATGACGGCTGGTCAGGTGGGGGATTCATTCGAGCGGAAGAGAACCCCACATGGGGACACAAGAGTTTTTCATAGATAGGAAAGTAATGAATGAATGGTTAATCTAAACCAAGAGACTGCATTTCTTTACAGTGTTTTGGTGGCACTAGAACACATTAATACCATATATTAATATGGCATTTTCATAATCTGGTCTGAATTGTTGTTTTCATCCTCAAAGTAAAACTGTAACCTACAGTATGCGGCAGTCGGCATCATATTTTCTTCGCGCAGATCGCCAGCCATTACTTAGCTTTAGAAAAGTTTTTGCAGTCCACACAGACGTTAAAAATGCATAATGCCTTCCTCACCATTTCATGTGTCTTGAATTTGAAAACTGACATAATCCAACGCTCATGTTCAACTCAGGGAGAAGCAATCAGATGTTGTACCAGTCCAACAGTCTTAAAGTGGAAAGACCGCAAATCTTTCATCTGGTTTTTAAAGATCGATCTTGGGATTTTGTGAATCGATTTCGGATCATTCAAATTAAGATCGATTTTAATTGGAGAATCTATTTTTTGAACCCACCCCTAATATTTAGTAAAGAATTACTCTTCTATGGCTTTGTTATGATTGTGTTCAGTTTCTTATTATTCTGTATGAAGATAGGAACATATTTTTCACAGATGTATTATTTAATTAGACGTTTATGAACCATATCCTTCCATATTTATATGGTGTGGCCTATTCCAGTAGTTAATGTCCAAGTGGTATTTGTGTTGCCCCACGCAGTGTTGTCCCTCATTTTAACATTACAGGTGGTTAGGGGGTACTTTCTATAATCACTGGACTGAGATGTTGAGTCGTGGGCCATTGGTATTCCAGTTAAACACGATGACACATACAGCTTTTTGCTACTGCATGTATGACAGACAGGTGATTGGAGACCCAATGCTCTTTCTGCCAAGTATACCTGCTTACACTATATGCCAATTCCCTGCCCATAAATGGAGGATTTATATTCTAAATATATGTAATAAATATCGTAGAGCCGAGAGTGTGGACATGTGCGCACACATGCCGACAGGCAGTACAGTGCGTGCGTGTCACCCATCCAACGGCGCAGCCACCACCACCAAAACGCCCGATCCTCCATTTCCATCCGACGTCCCTTTCCTCTTCCAGTGAAGGCGTGGGCCTCCCGCTGGTTTCCCTAAGGCCGCCACAGCCGCCGTCAGCAGCCACTCAGCCCCCGGTGTCTGATAGGACACAGACAGGCGGCCGCGACAGGCCGTGAATGGCTGGCTGATGTACAGTGTGCTTTAACTTTATGAGAGACAAGGGGAGGGGAGATCACGCCCGAGGAGAAGAGAAGTCACGCTAAATGCACCAGGAGAGGGTTGGAGAGATCACCTTTCACGGCATAATCAAGTCTTATATTACATATATAATAACCTGCTGGGCGCTCAGGTTGCCAACGACAAGGTGTCTATGTTCCACCAGCCCAGATGTTGTCTTCCTTGATGCAGGGATGAGGCATGGGGCCTTCCTCTCCCATATTCCCATATTCCCTCCACTACAGTCATTTTGAGAGAGAGCGGAGAGCGAGGCCCAGATCAGACCAATGACAGGGCAGGAACATGGAGCGGTGCCGCGACAGTCTAGAAAAGTGGATTTGAAGAGAGAGGAGATTGCACCGGTGTAAGGATAACTGTTAGACACTCCTGAAGAGGGAGGCCAAGGAAACCGACACACGAGAGAGAGAGAGAGAGAGAGAGAGAGAGAGCGAATAGCGGTCACAGTGTTGACATTCAATAGAGCGACACACCAGAGGAAGCATGCCGAGGCAGCATCCCCTATGCAAATGAACGGGATGCATGGCACACATTATCAAACGTCAGGGTTCTCCCCTCCTCCGTGGCACGCGTTGAAAAGCACCTGACCCCTCGGGAGCTCACAAGGGCCTGTGCATTGTGTCACTGTGTGGCCTACGTGGTCACACGAAACACCTAATGAGATGATTTCCCTCTAACGCTGTATGTAGGCCACAAGCTATATCTAATTACTGCACACGGAACAAGCTGTTTTCCCCTTACCACCGTTGTCCCATTGCACTCATTTGGTTGCTGCCTGTCATATCCTTTGCTTCTTTACCTTCCTTTACATTTTCTTTTATACCTTCCTTCCACCCTCCTATCAGTCTTCCGAGCATTTCCTTCCTCCATTGACTGGCATTCCATTTCTGCAATCACTTCTCCATAATTACAACTGTCACCATCGTGTGAAATGGCCGGGGTTCACATATTTCAGTAAGGATCATTTGTGAACTACCTTATTAAATCTCACTTTAATGTGGTCCACAAAGGGCTTATCAATGCGAATCGCATTCAAATTATATTACTTTTACATGTATTATTATTCCCTTCAAAGTCGTTCCTTACCAATGGAAGGCTATACGGCGATTGGAATAGGAAAGTTTTCATGCTGGAACTCAATGGATGCTTGAAGGACTGCAGATATCAGCAGATCAGCGGTGAAGTAAGGATCAATAACCATTATAGGAAAAGCAATAGTCAATATGGTGCACTCACATTCACATCTGTAGATGTGTTTGCTTTTCGGTAGCTCTCAACTGTTCAACAATTCGCTGATGAGGGTTAGCCAACAAATGTTTGTGATTGTACCCCGCATCAAAGTATTTGTTCAATCAACTGGATATTGAAAATACACGTGGTTAACTTAAATAGACAGATCTCACACATTTGTTATATGCATATTATATAGATCTATGACTATATGATGCAAACCTATACCAATCAGTAATGGCTACCTATACTGTGAGAAATAATGATCTAATGTTTTCCCTGGGAATTGAATTGTATCTGGGCAGTATCTTCCATGGATCCCAGTTAAAACCAAGCGGATATATACGGTATATATATATATATATTTATGTATGTTTTCCTGAAGGTACAGTAAACCCCTAGAGTACCAGGCAGGGAAGTAACCAATTACAATTGTGGAAACATAATGCACATAGTGCAAGTGAATATGCGAAATAGACTAGACTTATTCTAAAACACATTAGCATAACATTGAGCTACCAAAGTAAAAATGTACATTATGGACATTGAAATAGCTCTTCTATTACAGCATGTTTCTCAATCTCAATGCAGCAGTTTCCCTTCCAATATTCTCAAAAGCCATCAAGGCGGCATGCGCAACAAGATGAAAGACTCAGCAGACTACACAATAATAATGTAATGTTGTAATGATTCTCTGACTGTGAGGTACAGTGTGTGGAGATGTATGTCCCCACTCATGTCTGTAACATTTGTACAAGCACATGGCACATACCTTAGCTTTATGTTTGTACATTAAGAAAGCATTGTGTCTAATAAATATCACACTTCCTCGCTGAATGAGCGGACAAGAACAGGTCCTGTCAATGCAAACAAAAATGATATATGTATATTAATATAGTCTGCTGAGTAAATATTCACATTTTCTCCCCCTTTCCCCATACTCTTTCCGGACAGCACTCTTTATAATTGTACCACCCAATACCTAATAGTAGTTATTGGAGAGCCTCTGACAACACTATTTTCTACCCACTCCACTATTGTTGAAATTCTAATCATCTTGAGAATTGAGCCGTGTGTGTGTGTGTGTGTGTGTGTGTGTGTGTGTGTGTGTCGGGACGACAACAATGGCTGTTTTCATCCTCTCGCTATCACTGCGTTTGTTTACATGTGGATCATTGAAAGACGGCAGGCAGGTACATTAATATCCTTTGTCACGAGACAACGGCTGCCATGATTGCAGCTGTGGTTGTCGCGCAATAGATCTCAGTTGTATGCGGGCTAGAATCTATAAAAAAAAAAAAAAATGAATAAAAATAAAAAACAAGATGGAGACCTAGAGTAAACAGAATATTTGAATACATGAGTGTGTCCAAGGAAGGGGGATTAGAGCAAGACACACTCTACTTTTTATAAGAGGCACAATGCTCCAGCGGCTTCAAATGTTTCCATGGGAAATTACATTTGGAATATGAGAGAGCTCCTAATGCACGTGCGCTAATGTCCTGTCCCGACCAGTAACATACAACAGGCCTCGCTAAATAAAAAATACGGAATGAGGCTGTGAAATGTAATTCGGAAAGGCTTTAAAGACAAGAGCGGCAGTGGGCTTTGGCCCTGCACTCCTTCATTCGGATGCTCTCATTTGTATCCACACCTGTGTCATTCACAGCCTTACTTCTTAACCTAATTTCATGGTCTAGGGGGTCTGGATGGATGGCATGGTGTGTGTTTGTGTGTGTGTGTGGTCGTGCATGTGAATATGAATGCTTCTGCGTTCCACGTGCACAATGGGGAACGGCTGAGGCGAAGGAGGGAGAGACACTGCTACAATAGCATAGGGAATTGCGTTCACTGCCTGATATTAACCTTTTAACCCTGCTCATCTCAGTTAACAGGGATAAGCTAAACCCCTCTGAATAGCTCGCAGCGAATCAGGGCTTTACAGATATGCCTCAAGTGTCATATTTTCTGTCTTTTAATAACAAAAGCAGAATAGAAAAAGCCAACATACACTCATTTTAAAAGATCAAAATGTTAGTACATTTCATGTCAGAGCAAACATTGCTCACTTTTCATTAGATAATGGACATTTCTAGAGCAACTTGAAGTAATTTTATTCGATAGTCAAATATATTCATATTCAAGTCAGTAAAAATGATGTTCGAAAGCTGAGCTTAGCTGGCTTCAATACCCACTAGCCGCCTATTTTGCGAAGGAAGCAGGCAAAACACCAATTATGCTGAACGGAAATCAATTACAACATTGGAACGAACAATAAATAAATCAAAGCAAGTGGTCAATTTCACTTGCAATGAGATTTAGTTTGGACTTTGGAAACAACAATAATTAATATATATATATATATATATACGTGAATCCTTTAGTATGGCATGAACATAAAATATAACATAAAGGGAAAAACCCATCACACTTCAATTGTTTCAATTATTTCCTTATAGCAACAGACTCTGATTTATCTTTTGCAAAAATGTCTTTCCAATTAACATTCAGATATTTCAGAGAATGTATTTTGTCACACAAAAAAGAATGAGCATGATTATATTTTGGCAAGTGCCAGCTCTGTTGGCTGTTGGATAACATAAGCAGCACAATGCCTGAGCAATTTTCCGAATAATGTATTTTCTGCCATTTAACTATATAGCCATCATTTGCAAAGCGGTATATCTAAAATACATATTTTATACAATGTAACTATATAAGTATAAGAGGCATATAAACAGTAAGTCATCTTTTGCTGGTTTTCTTTTAGTGGTTAATGCTTCCTCTGCCTGGTCCCATAAAGACAGCCATCTCAGTAATGGATTACCTCACCATCCCTTTGAGGGGTTTAATTTTCTGTTATCGTTATCCATGTGGATTCTAAAGTTCCAAAGAAAGTCACGCAGTTCACACTAAGCTTATTTTAATTACTACATCTCACTTGTCCTAACTGAAATGTACAGTGCTGTGCAAGATATTAAAAGTATAATGAATATGCTAATTAACCTTTTTTATGTTATTCAGAGGTCTACAATGGTTTTATATTCTAATCACCATGGCACCACTTTTTTTCTTCTTCTGTAAACTACAGTAAGTACATGTAATTATGGAAATGATAATTATGCGTGTGTCATAACACATGGGTCCATTGTGCAGAAAGGAAAGCAAGTAAAATGCTTGAACCACAACCGTGGGTCATATTGTACGTGACCACAGAAATAGACTGGCGCGTCTATTCTTTGTATCCGTCCATCCATCGGAATAAACACCTCGTGTTCATTCCCAGGCCAGAATGCCTGTAGCCCACAGTAGGCCTCCGTGACTCTTAGGCTTGACTAAGCCACTCAAAAGATGCCCGGGAAGCACCCCGGTGCTCCCATGCCACAGACTTATGGCTAACGGAGACACAATGGCACAGTGCCAGTTCCTCGGGCCCGAGAAACGGCTAAGTGCCATTACAGATCGCATGGCGGGAACATGCTGTCTATGGCATGTAGCGGGTTGTGGTGTGGGAATATGTTTGCAACCGACCCAGATAGGTTTTATCTGAGTTTAATTTCATTGTATTTGTATAAGATGTGTTGGTGATATTGCACACGCGACTGCAAGAGATCCACATATACTGTAATAGCTGTCAGTATTTCTGGATCTCCAGTGTTCCCGTGTGTACTATGGGAGACATACTGTACATAGAGTAGGAGGGAATGCTTCAAAAGCCGCTCACCTCAACAAGCAGTGTCTGGAGCGTGGAGGAGATTCCAAACCATCTCCCGGACGACGCCGGCATCACTCAGCTTGCTAATACATGGTGTGATATTAATTACTGTTTGTAAACAATGCACTTTGCAGAGATTACTGCATGCACTCTGCATTCTCCATTTGTGCTCGGTAATTCTCACAAGTGATTTAGCCAGGACAGCTGTTCAAGATGAGTTCATTGGCATGTTTAATGAATTGCACTTGAGATAATTATTCAATCATTACTTAGAGTCATTTTCGGCGTCCCAGATAATGCATCAAGCATCCGCGTGTTGTCAATAGTTTTGAAAGGATGCGTTAAATAACGGCCAACTATCCCTTTTATGTAAAAACAATATATATTTATAAGCTTTGATTGTGAGTTGAAACATGTCACTCCCAGGTGACTGCGATGGGAATGTTGTGTTTTAACTGCGGGTAGAGAGGTCTAATTGGACCTTGCAGGGGAGAAGTAGTTAGGAGCCAAGCTGGACAGATTGTAAATACAAGAGTGTATCTAAACATATCTTTTCACCAAATACTCAACTATATATATATAAAATGGTAATAATTTATATCCACATAATGGAGGTCCAGCTTCTTTTGTGATTGGGAGAATAAGCATTTTTTGGTCCACTAATGGTCTAGTGGGACCATTAGTGGGTAGTGGAGATTGCCATGTTTACCCATAGGGGTCGTTTTGACACAGCTGCATGTACGCCACTAGGTGGCAGTATGACGTCTAATAAACTGATGTTTTCAGGGGAAAAGTGCTTATTAGACCTTTAATAAGAGTGCACACTGCTATACACCATTGTCCCTGTACCCTATGCATGATGGCACAGACTGCCCCTTCCCCCTCTCCCCCTATGTTTCCAGAAGTCAGTGAAGCCCTGTCAGATGTTCTGGGTAGTGGCAACTAAAGAAAAGGCAGGCAAATGGTTTGTGAGAGATCTTGTCAAACAGATTAATTCCCAGCCCGGGCCTCGGGGTTCTGGAACATTTTTCTGTCATGCTGCGTTGCCAGGCTCCCTCTTGATAATACCCCAAAGATAAAGTTAATTGTGCAGGGAGATGTGGGTTGGGGGAGCATCTTAAAAGACCTTGAGCAACACGTGAAGATCCCTCTTTCCCTCCGTGCCTCTGTATGGGCAAACACAGAGACAATCAAACAGTCAGACACATTAGAGACCTCCGACTCTGTGTTTCATGGACATCTCTGAGAGAAATGCGTATTGGACTCCTTTTACCCTAATGCATTGGCAAATAATGTTTTTTTTACAATACAGCTTATCTAAGAATGACTATTTTCCCTCTTGTCAGACTTTGATTGAATGAAAACTAATGCTTCTGCTGCCATATTCTCTCGCATACAAAACCATGTTTGGTGGAAGTACTTTCCGGCGTGCTTTTTTTGTTTGTACAGCAGCCAAATACATTGAAAGCTAGCAGGCGTTAGCCTCATCGCAGCCTCTCTTCAAAGCACGCGCACGGCTTCTGCAGCGTGCCACAGCATAGGAACGCACGTGCGGACAGCGGGCGCACCTCGCACGCACTACTCTTCAGATCATGTGCGACGCCGGCATCCACACACGCGCACACACACACAGACCATACGCGCCTCTCGCTTCTTAGCGGTTCCTTTGTCGTCGTTGGCCTTGAAGACTGTCGCCCGTCATCGTGGGCACATTCAGAGTAGCAGTATTCCATTTTCACCACGGCAACAGGACCGACACATTAGAGAAGGTGGCACGTTTTTTTAAGTGCCTTGCTGGCAGATGGTGTGAATGAGCCTATAGGAAAATCTCCCCTGTTAAGACACCATTTTCCAGGGCATCATTCCAGTCACAGCAAGATGAACAAGCTGCATGTGTTTGGCCATAGAAGAGTGTTTTGCAGAGGCATCGTTTTAGCAGCACTATAGTCAAAACACATCACTGTGAGGATGTGGTTGTTTTTATTACGTGTAGTTAAGGTAGTGTTGTGTGTGCTGTAGTCAGTTGGTATATGTATTTGCGTTTTAGAAGCACACATATTGAGATGTTTCTGCTGTCGAGATCTACGCCACAGCATGAATAAGAGATGAGATCATGTTAATGTTTGTCAGTACACAATGGGTATTGAAGTAGCTCACAATGTAGTCCAACTCTAGTCCATGAAAATGCCTGTCTGCCACTTTTTTAGAGTAAGCACTTGCATCTAAAGTTTACATCACCCTCATACCAATATACTACACCTAGACACATGCGCACGCGCAAACACACACACACACACACACACACACACAGCCACCATTTTGACAGTTTTTATCTCTACTTATTTCACGCCTTGGACCTCAGTCGCCGCTGTCACGGCGTGACATCATCCGCCGGGTTGGCAGTGTGTCCCCCCCCCCAGTCCCCGCTGCGATGCTTTAAGATATCCCCCCGATAAGGACTGAGACAGGCGGTGCAGCCTCGATGACAGCTCAGGCACCAGGCTGTGAGCAGACCGTTGACTAGTCCCCATGGGCAGCCTCAGGGATTAGGAGAAGAGCTCAGAGGAACCTCAGGCTTGTTTGAGTCTAATAAAAACAGGGCTTAGGACCGCGTGACGTGCTATTAGTCATCGGCAATTAGCTACACGCCAAAATTAGTTTTGCAGCGAAACTGGCGTACGATTAATCGTACACATAACTCCAGGGGGTTTGTCAACCATACCAGATCAGCTTTAAGAGTGATCAAGCTATTAAACTGGTAGCCTTTCACCTGACAGTTTGCCGTTCCTCATGCCCGTACGTTAATGTTGGTGAACAGCAAATTCTTGACTGATATGTGATTACATTGCTGACCTTGTGTTAAGTCTTTTAACTTTTACCTCCCAGACGTTTGTATTTCTAAGGCTATAAACATTTGCTGTACATGAATAAATCCAAATCTCTACAGGTGACATGCGGGGACAAAAAAAACTAGCTGTGAGTGATCAGGGCAGACAGATAAGGGCCTGGCTCACTGCCCTGTGACAGACATTTCCAATTAAAAAGGGTAAATAACTTGAGATTCATCTACTTCACCCTGCTCTGAGATTTACCAGTCCATCTTGCTTTAAAGCCACTCACCCCTGAAATGGTAATGGTAATATCACAGGTTTGGATTTCCCAAGCCAAAAGAGAAAGAAGAATGTAATTCCAGAATTCCAATATCCTTGCATCTCAATTCATTCTTTCCCTTCTGTTGGATCATTCAGCAACTCAACCACAGGAAAGATATTGAATATTGGTACACCAGTCTTTAATACTTCACAGCCATGGTTCTTTACTGGTTCAGCAGCATCCTCTTACCCACACCATAGACAAGTATGGCCATGCCCACGAAGTCTTTGAATCAGACAACTCAGACATATGTCTGTTTTTACAGACATTGAACTGAGTACAACATATTTGCAAAATGTCTAGGCACTAAACCTTTATTTGTGATTAGTGCCTCCAATGCCCATAAAACAACATATAGTAATATAAACTATATTATCTATATGCCTATTTGTTTTATAAAAATAGTATCAGATAGTGCCTGTTTTCATGATCAGTTAATGTTAGCAGATTAGATGACAGTCCATTGGGGAACTTCTCCTTTTTTTTTGTAAATAAAATGACGCAATTCATTAACATGACAAATGGCCATACGACTCCTGAGGACCTAAGCATTAAGACACCCCCCACCCAAGCTCTTGTGGGCTATTCCGGGTGAGAGCCGAACATTTATATGCATGGCTCTAAGTGCTGAGGCAAGCAGGTCCGTGAGCCAAATGTTATTTTTTTCTCGGCTGTTGAGGGCCCAAGGACCCATTTCACTGTTAACATCGAATCGTTAAATTCCCCTCGCACCCAGTCACTCAGAGGGACAGAGAGATAGAGAACGGGAAAGACATTATTAGTTTATTAGGAAACACATTAGTTGGTCATTTTCAAAAGCTACTCTTCCTGGGGTCCACACAAAACATTATTTCAAATTTTTGAACTGTAATTTGAAAAAAGGTACAGTTATAGAGTCTAAATACATTTAATACATTTACAAAACCTACATATGTTAACATTGTGGCCATTGTGCATTTGAATCAGAATGTGTGTCCAAAATGTGAAAGCAATACATGAATAAATATACAATCATTGATTACAAAACGTAGTGATAAGGATCAATGAGATGTGACTTGAGAGAGATTTATTGACAAGAGAAAGGAGAATTGTTGCCAGAGCAACATCTAAAAAAGCTTTATTAACTTAGTCTCTTGACTTTGTTTAATATTGCATTACCGCAATGTAAGACCAGATTCTAATATAGCCTATTATTTGCATTAGGCAGAGTCAGGCGTGCTTATACATTGTGTACAACATTATTCAAAATAAGTAAATATAAGTAATGCATGAACTCATCTAATAATTGGGGGTGTCCTCTGATAACCACTGTGCTAGTATATCATCCAGATTGTTGTACATCAAGGCAACTGTACCTTTGCCCAGCTATACGACACCACATAAGTTTAAAGAGTTTGTCTCCCTGTGAAGCTCTGAGCAATTACGGTATATGGAGCTATTTCTCTCAGCATGGAGAACCGGCAGAGGTTACAGGAACAGTTGCCGTGCGATGATTGACACCTCAGGCTACAAAACAGCTAACTGCTTCCACCTCATGAGAAGCTTACATCTTTGGTCAGTAGTGTACTGCATGTCTGACAGTACAAAATCATGGATTTTTTTTTTTTTCTTCACGACTGCACACCACAGTTCAGTTTGACTTTGTAGAAGAATGATGACGGTTAAACTTAAATATAGTAGCACATGCTTTCACAAAATAGAAAAACAATGACCCTTTTGAGAAACAAACCTCCTAATATTTATGTCTAATTACACCCTTTAAGGGAGGCTGTTCTGAGGACCCTTAAAAGCCAGAGTATGTGTGGAACCGTTTGGGGGGGAATGCTTTAGCCACCCATTTTATTGGTTAATTGGACTTGGTGTCCATGGGAACCAAAGTGCATTAGAAGCCAGTAGCGATTGAGGGGGGTACATCACAAAGGCTGTGCTACACCAGAGAAGCCATACACACCAGAGAAGCCATACAAAGCAGCATTCTTGGAAAGTCCATTAATACTCATACATTGCGTTCTGAGAATGGGACAATGAGGACGAAACAGACATAAAACAGATCCAGTCAAAAATCAATACATATCTCACTTATTCCTCGTGGTCTTCTTCCACAATAATCAGCCACAGCTCAGTGTGGGCTGCTGGAGACATCTTGGCCAAGTAGATGTGCACAGCACAGCCCCGGGGACGTTTGACTCTCCCACTTCCATTACTTTAAGCTCCGTAATCTTGATGTTCCGGGTGGGCGGAGAGATAGCGGTTGGAGGGCATCACGTTTGAGCTAGGTTTAGTTAGGTACTCTACTTTGCAACTTGTTTGGTGAGAATTCTGCATCTGACAAAAGCTTAAAGGTCCACGGAGCAATGTTTTTATGCAGAAATGTGTATATACTGTACAGTACCAGAGGTGAGCATTCAGTGATTCAATCTAAGGAGCCTGATTTGACTGCTGGTCAAACTGTTGCAAAATATGTATGAAACAAGGATAATGGGGGTTTAACAATAATGGGGGTTTTGATGATCTGATTTAACATAAAGTTGCTTGGTTTCTTTGTAGACATACAGTACTAGGGCTGAAATGATTCATCGACAAACTCGAGATTAACTCGATTACAATAAATTCTCAATGCAAATTACTTTCATCGAACCTTCGTTTATTTTATATATATAGTAACTGTGGAGTGTGTAGGCCTACTGTCACACACGCGCATGCTGTGGACATGACATGAAGAAAGCAGGGGTTGTGCATATTTAACCAAATATCTAAACCAAATGTCTATGATTTAAACTTGTGTCAAAGTAGACACGCTACACATTTGATCATGAGATTCATCAGATAATTTTAACATCAAAGTAATTATCTAATTCGGATTGACTGGCTTGTAAACAAAGGCGACGAGAAGTGTCTCATACCTTTTGAAGTTGTAAGTGGTCAATAAGTCAGAATGTGTCCAGTCAGAAGGGTCCACCCTGGACCGTTCACCGATCAAAATAAAACAAATGAATCCAAGTGAATGTTCTCCTGTGGAGCCGATAGCTCACATTGTTTGTCAAATGAAGACGTCACTTTTAACTGACAAACAAATAAGTATACTGCTTGCGCCTAGATGTTTCCTGTTGATACCTGGCTACAAAATATAATTGTTAGTTTTCACTCTTTTTCGTTCAGCTACAGTATGTCAAATATGCCCGTATTTGAAAGGCACATTGTATCTGTGTTTACAATCTGCGCCACAGTTAACTAGCGGTTTTGACAGAATTAACAATGGTTAGCTGTCTAGAGTAAAGAACGTAAGAAGTACTTATTATTCTATGATATAGATAACGGGCATACTGGCTTAAATAATGAATATAGTAGTATTTACCATCTTTTCTAAGCAAGATGTGTAAAAGGATATATGCCATTCCAGTTATTAAAGCAATAAGAGCTTAGTCTCTTGATTGCAGTTTTTTATTTTGCTAAAGATATTACCTACAGAAAATGAAATGCAGGGTCAATATGTGAAACCTAAATGCACACACACACACACACACACACACACACACACACACACACACACACACACACACACACACACACACACACACACACAGACACACACACACACACATACCTCACAGCAATGCACCAAATTCCACAGAATGCTAACATATCAAGTGGTGAAATTAGCAATTGGAGCATAATGCACCAATCCAATGCAGCATTTATGGCTACTGTATATTAAGTTTAGTTTTGATGGCAAGGACTCTGTGTTTGTACCTGAATCTCCCAACAGTCCTAATTGCACTAAATTGCAGAGGATAAATGATGTGTATGTGACAATAAAATCACCTTTACCTTTACCTTACATCGGGTTAGTTTTGACATATTGTAGATTTTTCTAAATGAAACCAATTGGTTGTTTATTATATGATGACATTTCTTATTTTCTCTTGTGTATGTACTATTACTCTTTAATAAACATATATTATTAGATCAATTGATGAATTGTTGGAGTAATTGCTAGATAGCTGCAGCCCTATATAGCGCACCTATTATGGATTATGTATATAT
>JAODUE010000010.1:344609-369706 GCA_027564755.1 Amblyopsis hoosieri
AATCAGGTGTGTTGGAGCAGGGAGACATCTAAAACATGCAGGGCTGCGGCTCTCCAGGACCAGGGTTCCCTACCCCTAGTATATAGCCTACTATAGTCAAAACATGTGTTAACTTAACATAGGCAGCATTGCTGTGATTGTGAAATTATATTTGTCTACCAGAGGGCAGTCAGTCAATTTGTCTTTACACGCCAACAAACAGAAGTTGTCCCTTAAGTTATTTAGAGTTGAACACCAAGACAAAATATGCCTGTTGGTAAAGCTTAATATTGTTGCTAATAGTCTGACAAACTTCTTCATACGCACTGAGTTGGCCCTACAGCACATTATGTTTAGTTTTCTTCCACAATGTGAATATAAAATTGCCTGAATGATGAGGATGCTCATTGACATCTTTGTCATATTGTATCTTATCGTATCGAGCATCTGGCACTATAATGCGTACATATCCATCTCCAATGTGGAACATTCACATGCCTTCCTATAGCATTTTAAAGGGGGGTTGAACTCTTGGCAAACCCTCATCTCTGTATAATTTCCTTTCCTCAATATAAACCCTCCATTTTACATCTCAGCGTAAATTAACCCAACACTTGAAGGGGCGGCAAGTGGTGCAGTGGTAGAGCGGGGCATTAGGTGATCAAGAACTCGCTGGTTCAAACCCCACTAACTCCTCACGTCAAGGTGTCCATTAGCAAGGCACCTAACCTTAACTGCTCCCAGGTGTCTCCTTGCATGTCTGACATTGCCATCGGTGTGTGAATGGGTGAATGTGCGGCAAATAATGTAAAAGTGCTTTGGATAAATGCAGTCCATTTGCCATTTACCATAGATGCTTTACCAACAATGCAAGGTTGTATTAATCAGCTACTTACTTACATGCCACATATCCTAACATTTCTATAAAACTGCCAGTCTAGCATCTACTGTGAAATGCATAAATCAAATAATGAGTAAGGGTGTATTTGAGGTATGAAATTAAGCAACAGAGCTGAGGTTTATCCAAAAACTCAATATTCCCTTTAAAGGGAAGTGAGCATTGCAAATATGCAATAATTTACTAGTGCCAGGATGAATTGTCCTGCTAAAAACAGACTTGTGTTGATCTAACACACTGTGCTTACCGAGACTGTACTATGTGACAGCATACATACCACCAAAAGGTACAAGTTCACCAGGGTTTTATTAATTTGTATTTATTTGTGCGCCAGTCTGTTCGTCCGTAAAGATTAGTCTAATCACCAGTCCAGGGTCGCTGTGAACATACAGGAGAAGGGAGAATGTTATCAGTCAGGGGTAATCCAAAGGTTAAACGAAACAATCGGTCCAGGGTGGAATATCGGGTTATCTAATCCACTAATGCTTCACACTAACTGCACACTAACTCCCGCCACTGTGTAGAGAGTAGCCTCCTCACCTCCCTGCTTGCTCTCTCCCAATTGTCCGTCAGCGTGTGTCTTCATCCACTAGGCTGGGACCGGGTTGATTGCCAGATAGGCCACAGCTGGGGATCCTCCATTGTTCCGCCCAGCTGGCCGACACATAGCGTCCATCCCAAACCCTTCTCCGTTGGGGCCGTGTGCCTGGGCATGATCCGCCCACCGGCTTACCACAAATATTCAAATATTATTCAAACTTTAGTTTGTTTGTTTAGTTTGAACATTGTCTACATGGCTAACATGTCATGTAGACAATGACCATCAAATTCCAAGAGAAGGCATAATGGCACAAGATTGATGTTCTCCTCTCAGTATTTTTGTCCATGCAAATTCCTTTCATCAGATATTTTGTTATCACACTTGTAGCACAATCATCTATAATGATCTGGCTGGGTGGGGGATTGCAGCATTGGCATACGTCATTGTGAATTCAGCTCACGTCCAGAATGACTGAAGGTCAGAAATGCTCAGCCCTCCATACGGAACACAATTGTTTTGGTCGACATTGATAATGGAAGCTGGAATGTGCATAGCGATGCACAGACATTTTTACATGAGAAGAACTTTCCCACGGCAACATGACATATTGTATATCTTGATACTAGAAAAAGATGTAATCTCAATGTGGTGAAAGTCAGGTTGTAGGTGAGGAGTAGATATAATTCAGCCATTGGGAGTAGACATTGGGAGCAAGGTGATTTAGATGGGTCAAGGAAGAGAGCAGAACTATTCACATTGCTACAGTTCTCCCGTTATTACAATTCTCAATTCACTGTACATACAGTATATTTCACTTCCCTGTCTTGGGGAATAGATTGCATTACGTCAGGCTTCCATGTCATTGTCTGCAAAAATGATCCCAGACTATGTATATGGGGAAGTTTTAAATTTAAAATGTAATCAGTACAATCACCATAAGCAATCAGTTCCTCTTCATTCCACCTGAGTGAGCCACACCGCTTTCTCCCACCAACATGAGCCTGTTAAATAGAGCATTTTATCAGGCTGGATTAAGCTTTGACTTTGATTAACATCTATAGTCAGAGTTTATAATGTCAAAGTTCATGTTTCAACAAGCAATATTCTGGCAATGCAAAACTACAAAGTCCCATTTATTTGGAAATAAGTTTAAGTTGAATGATGTTTTCCACAATAGTGAAATTATAACTAAACACCAAAAGGAAAAGTTCAGTAGAAAAACTATGGTCGGAAAATGACAAATGCAAGACTGCCATCAGATTACCTCAAGTCAAATTAATAGAGTAATATTGTATGTACAGGTACAATTGTGCCAATGAGGACATTTGACACACTTTCTATGTTCATCTGTTTTTTTTTTTATTACGGTTAACTTTGGTGATAAAGCATCGCTAGACAAACTACTGTACCTCATAAAACAATTGCTGAAATTACCATAACCAGTTTTCTTTGGTCTGTTATTATACATTTATTTATCTGGTAAATTGACCAAGTTAACACATTCCTGTGCTAGTGCATATCACTTATTTTGTGGCGAGCCAATTTTAGCACAAGCAGGCCATCCCGACTTAACAGACTTGTTCACAGAGGCATCCTTGGATACATCTGTGTTCATGCCCCTAAAATTATGTTCCTCCGGAAGTAGGTCACCCGTGAACACCTGACTCATTCCACCTCAGAAATCCTTTAGCACACATTTAATTAAGAGTCTATTGTGTGAACAGTGTGGTTGTAGTGTGGCCTTGTCCTTGCCTTGTCTCTCTGACTGGCTAAATGTGACGAAGCCAAAATGGAAATCACATCATATCAACATTGATGTAGACACATATGTGCTTGCATTTTAATAGGTTTTATGCTGAATTCAATTAATCCAAATCACGATAGAAATGCATGTGAGGAAGCACTTACAGTACATGTGGAAAAGGAAAAGGCACAATGGCACCAACTTGGCCCAAATTTAGATACTGAATCATTGAGATTGTGCCGCCATGATTGCTTAATTAAATGCTCGGATGTGTAATGACTTTGCTTGAAAAGGAATTAAATGTCTTAATGCTGCTGAATCTACGTTAAGATGAATAGAAATCAATGTGGCATAGCTTTAGAACACAAGGCTTTTTTTTCTCTAGATTGTTTAGGGTGAATGTTTGGTTTGTTTGGTTCCTTTCCGTATTCTCTGAGCCAACAGCTCATTTAATTTGGTGTCAACGCATTGACTGATGACAGAGTGTTTACTTTGTGCTCTGCAGGTAGGTCTAGAAACATAATGTATTATTGGCTCAATGTTTGTTGTTGTATTTACTCTAAGAAGTCAAAAAATAAGTTCTTAGTGGGCATATGTAAACATTAAACATTAAGTAAACAGTCATATGTGCTTTTTGAACCTTGTTACTGTATCAACATTTTAAGTTGCATACAGTAACAATACCTATGACCAGATACAAAACACCATCCCTACCTACATCATCATGACATTAAATATGCATATATATATATATACTGTATATATATATATATATATATATATATATATATAAATTTGATTGAACCAGACCTTCAGAAACGGTCAAAGCTGGGAAGGGCACCCACCTCCAAAATAAATGACAACCGATAATCAAACCCCCTCTGGCCCTAGACACTGTAATCCCCCAGATGTTACAGTCAGTCTATGAGACACAAGAGTCTGAATTAGATCTCTCCAACAATATCAGCTTGTCTGTTCTCATAAACCTTCAGCATTTAAGACCCAAAATTGAGTTGACCCACATCAGAAAGCTTGAGGACATGTAACAAAGCGCCAGTCAGTCATATGACTTCAACTGCTTTCAACTAATCTCCTCTGTGTAATAAGCACCCACTCCAACATGACCACCGGTGCTAATAACTTATCTGCATTTGATATTAGATAGTAACACCTCATCAATGGCAAGCCAGCGTTGGATCTTTTCTCATGCCTCTGAAATGAAGTCAGATGACCAGTGCGGGTTTTAGCACTCAAAAAACAATTTGAATCATACTGTAAAGACTCAACAATATATTCACCAGATAAGCGCCTTTATGACAGTTGGTAGAACTGAGTCTCATTCTGGCACATGGACAGTATGCTAATAAATAATTATTATTTGCTGAAATATGAAAATGTGTCTTGAAAGACAAATGTACATATGGTCTTTTTGAATGAAATTATGTCTGATTTTGAAAATGCCCTCAAGGGAGAAATGTGTACACATCGACAATGTCCTTATTGTAAGATGTTTCACTAACACAATGTGCAGAACATGCTTATTAATTCCCATATTTATTCAAATTACCATATTATAGTCAGCAATAATACATTATCAATTCAGTTGGGTTATGGTTGGAGCATTTTGGCACCAAGTACTGTACCCCAATAAATAAAATAAAATGTACAGTATATTACTGTAGAAACATTAAATTGATCACTTTAATCACACAAGAAAAGGACATTTAAGCTATAATCACCTTATTTTAATAACAAACATTTCCAGGAAATATTTAGTAACTGTGTATTTAGACTGGCTCTAGAAGCAAGAGCTTATGCAGTCTGTACCTTGGCTTAAATATGAACAATTTTTTTATTTTATTATTATTGTATTTTATGTGACAGAGAAGGTTATTTTCTAAGGGAAAAAAGCAAAGTGAAATCCTTTACCTAGTGTGAGGTTGCAAAGGTTTCATAATGCTTATCATTGCTTGTGGCATCCTTTGTCAGTGTGGATGGGGGGCAAAAATGAAATATTACCTGGAAAAGAAAATATAGCTTGGAGAGATAGAAAATAAATTACTTTAGAGTGGCGGGAAGTAAGGGGGGTGTTAGATGGTGAGATAGATCAAGCTAAGAAGGAAATGCCTCCTAATTTGGTGTCCTTCCTTGACAAATTAAAGCAAAACCAAATCCCCTCAAGCGCACAGTGATTGTGATGCAAAGGTGTGCATGCGCTGATGCATGTGATTTGTGCGTGTGTGCGCGCGTGTGTTCAGTGTATTAATGCATTAATATAACAGCCTCAATTCTAGCTCAATAAGTGCCAACATAATGTTCACATAATGAATACAGTGCTTATGAAGAGCCCAACTTGAATAAAACTAAACTGCATTTTTAAAACATGGCCCCCTTATTCCCCCAAATCAGAATGTGTTGATAAATCATGTGTCGATGTGCCTGCTATCTGGACTGCACTCTCAGCACTCAACTGAATTTTCTGTGAAACAGCCTAACTGGCAAAATCTATAATTGTACAGATAAGTGAACGTGTTTGCTAGATAAAGGTTAAACTATCAGGGATGTGTTCTTCATCCGTCTAAAGCCAATTTTACACATTCAGCTCAAGCAACACGGGCTTGAAAAAAGCTAAGTCAATATTGATTGATCTGAAGCCTTAGCAATTACCTCCATGTGCAGAAGACCATGTTAAGGTCAGTATTATCTTAGCTCATTTTACGGGTCAGTAGGTTGGCTTTCGCTAAAATAAATTAATGCCGTAAACACTTTACCTCACCTTGATAACATTTACGAGATGGTGTAAAAAGGTTTTCTATACTGTAAGTGCATGGTACCCAACCATACATTTGATAGAAGGGTAATGTACTGCATGTTATTGTCTCATGAATTTACAGTTATTATTACAGCTACATCAACAATACAAATAACATAAATACATTTGTACAGATATTTAAGTCTGCAACTAATATGTATGTCTAACATTGTTCTCAGTATGCATATAATTTACAACAGATCTGGCAATTTTACTGTAGTTGAAGGTGCATGTCTTCATATAGTATTACATAACACAGCTTAATAACATGCATTAGTCATTAGATGCTCACTACATGTCAAACCCACATTCACATTTTAACTAAGTAACAATGCTGACCAGCCAAACATGTTATAACATACCCCAAGGCTGCTGCCATCATTGCTAAGCAAACATCATTGAGCAGCCTCGTTCCTGTAAAGTAGCGTTACTCAACGTGGGCGGTACCGCCCCCCAGGGGGCGTTCAGAGGACGTGGGTGGCACTGGAATCAATATTTTGGAAAGGGTGAAATAGTAAAATATAAATAGAACACGTTTAGACCACCGTCAACGCCACGTGAGGGAGACAGTAATCAACTCGCATGCGGCAGCAGCCTATACAGGGCAGCAGTAGGACTACTGAGACGTCAGGAAAATGAAGGGAGACAGTAATCAGCCCACACTATGCTCACTCAGTTGCAGAAGTCACCCCTTCTCTGGCGAGCTGTCGCTGAGGTCACTTTTGTGTTGCTCGCGGGAGGCGTGTTGCATTGCATACTGCCTGTGACAACCAGAAAGTAAAATGACAGCAGACATGGGCTGTATTCCAGCAAAAAAAAAATCAAAAATAATTCATGATGAAAAGTTTTGTTTATTATTAGTAGGATCATGTCATAGGCCTGCATAGGCTACTGTACATAATTGGTGACTCTTCATTGTCCACCGTTATGCATGTATCACTCGCATGCATGACCCGTGATCCTATTCACAGCAATCTCTGAAAACCACCTTCCACGCATTCATTTTAAGAATTCTATTAATCGATGCCAGAGATGCATCGTAAATAATAGGAAAACCGGGGCCACGGATATGTTTTTAATTCATATAGCACGTGATTTTTCAAAGTTTGGTTGTCGCCAAATAGTCACTGGGCACTGGCCGCACTCACTGAAAATTTGAACTGCATCTTTTCAGGCCTGAACATACTCGCTGAGCCACCACTGTAACTTTTCTCTGCAGCGTTATAAATCAGACTCGTGAACTTTACATTATAACAACATATTTAATGATTCTATGAATAAAATAAAATGTGAAATCAGGATTAATTTGTCTAGAATGGCACAAAACTATTTCAATCAAACTCCATTAAAAAAATCTGCTGAATTAATTCTGCCGTTACACTGCATAATGTGTGCCACACAAATGTGGTATGTATACATACATAATTGTGCATCTTTTTTAATAATATTATTATTTTTTATTTACTTTTTCATCAGAATAATGGTATCAATCAGTGTAAATTGAATATCTCAGTTATGGCTTTGTACCTTCTCCAACCAATTAACATCTCATGTGTTTGTGTGAATAATAATCATTAATATTCAGGGAAATTTGACTACATTTTTGATGGTGGGGGGGGCGGGAAGGGACCTGGATAATGGAAGGGGGGCGCTGACCCAAGAAAGGTTGAGAACCACTGCTGTAAAGACACAGCACACTTTATTGAGTAACAATGCTAGTGCTTTTCCATCTACATGCATTTTCATTTGAGGGCAGGGGCGCACATTATTAGCCCACATCAAATTCCATTCATTTTGGTGTATTGGTATTCTCCACTAGCATTCAGGCTGACCCAAAAACAGCTCTGTTATGTTGCTAAAGTCCAAATAAATTCAATTTTCAATGCAGTGATCTTCTTAACGAGAAATCAATGTCTCTCACTCAATGCTGAGCTCCCATGGGGGCCATTGGAAAGATGAATTTATCAGCAGGCAAGAGACTTGCCCTAGGGGGATGTCACCCTGTGTGATCAAACAGAACGCTTGTGTGTCCAACCAGTTTGCCGTTATTACCCAGCGTGTGCACTTAATGTTAGCCCACGGAGGCAGAATGACAGTATTGATCAAATGAAAGTGCTATTTATATTCTCACAAATCCTCTCACCGGTGATTATAAAAGCCTTTCACTATTGGTCAGCCTCCCCGGTTTGCTGAGTGCTACAGAATGTTTATCATACATGCTTACAATGATATCTCATCATCCAGATTTAGATGCTTATTGCTTCAGCAGATTGAGTATTTGCTATTTCCTCCACTCGATAAAAAGCAATCCAAAAAAATGCACTTGCCATGGCTAAAGATTGTTTGAGATTGAGTGTTTACGTCCTCAGTGTCTGAAGCCACATACACAGGCCTTGTAGGCCTAGGATTTAATCCTGCCACTGTTTCATCACCTATGTTTAGTACTTCTCTTAGTGTTTTTTTACTGAATCATCTAGAAAAGGATTAAGAATGTGACTTAATATCAAAATGTTTTGACAACTCCATGAAGATATATACCCAAAACATAAAAAAAAAAAATATTTATAAGCTTTCATCCAAATATGTTTATCTTATAGAATTGCATCAAACTTTCTGTAATGTCGGGGTGCATTCTTGGAAACAGTTCAACCGTGCCGTGGTTATTAATAACCTCATCCCTTGTAAGCAGCTAACCCTCTGATAAGGGGGATGGAAGGTTGTTGTCACGGCTTGCAGTTAACAGTAGTTTAGATAAGGCGTAATCCTCACTAGGCTTCATGTAATGCATAGTAAAAGCGACAGAAACAGCCGAGAACGAGCATGTGTAAACATGGACCACACCGCACGATAAAACCCCTTATGCTAACAATACAAACAAGGCTAATGAAGACAGGGATGTTGTTTTAGCTTGTTAGCTTCTTAATACACATGCAGAAATTGTCAAAATCACACACACAAAAAAAACTAATGTCACCACAACATTTTGATTATGCAGAAAGATCTGGATAAATCACGGTCCACTGCACATGCAATCCAAACTGTAATCCAATACAATGAAGCCTTTATTACCTTCAAATGTAATATTATTGCCTCGTGCGAGAATCATAGCTTTTCCTCCAGGTGCAGAAGAGATGGGAGACTAAATTATCTAATCCTTCACAGATAGAGAATCTCAACTCATGCTGGTGAGCTCCGCTCCAATGTGACTCTACTGCCCATAAGCAGTCGTTGAGTGATTAGCGCTGCTCTGTCATTGACATAATTTGCATTTTAATAGACCGTAATTACAACTCGGGGAAAATAAATTGCAGTTTGAAGAATGTTTGAATTACAACAACTCTCCGGCCCTGCTCGTGAGATAGCACAGAGCATATGCACGAGCTGCCTCAGTGTCTAATATCTGCCCCAGAAACATATGAAAGAGAACAATTGCAAAATGAGGAATGTTTATTTTTATTTATTTTATTCGTAACGTGGAATTACTTGTTCGATTTTATTTAGCAGAAATCACAGCATATTTAACTTGCAGACTTGTTGCAGAGATCAATTGGCCTTTATTTGTTTTATGATTCTGATGTGCCCTCTTTCACCTCTTATTTTGGGGTTCTCATGAATGCCTGCCATAATTGCAGTTAGCTCGTTTTACTCTGTCTTATCGCTGTCCCTCACCTGCTGAGATGTGACACCTTCCCCAGGATTTGCCGCCGGCCGACGTCTAACCCGGCGGCTAAAGCTTGTGTGACCCCGTAAGCAAGAGTGACAACACAATAATACTCCCCGCAACTAATCTTGCATTGGTGGATTATCAGATTAGAGGCCCCGGTTGTTTATGAGCTTGGTGACTATCGAGAAAGTTGATCTGTCAAGTTTATCTTACACTTGTCGCATCGAGGCAGTGCCGGGCCATACAGTTGGCTGTGGATAGGAGATAACGAGACACAGCTGAATGGAACCTCCAGCAAATGAGAAACAAGGCCTTCCTTTTCACTCCGACAACACGGTTTATCTGGGTTGAGAAATGGGGCCCACCGAAAGCCTTCTTGGGTCTTTTGGACTCCGTTGATTCCCTTACCTACGCGGTGTGAAAAAGCTCCCGTCTTTTATTTTGGAAAGTAGATATCAGAAATGATCCATCATATTAGGACTCAGGTTAGTGATGTGAATAGACCCATTTCAAAGGGAGGCCTATCATCAGTGTCTTTCATAATCCATCCCCTTTCACCTTGCCTTTGTGCCACTGGAACCCCCTGAAATGATACAGGCTTCATGTCAATGTGTTGTTTTGATGGAGGACCAGGGATGGTGGCAACATGTGAACGTTTGGGCATGGTTCACTAGATCAGGCTAACAGGTTATTTCCATCACAGAATATTGTTTCTGAAGGTCATGGCCCCTCTAAATCTGACTGTCAGAAGATATGTGAATAACAGGGGGAGATGAGATGACTATCTGTGTAAATCTTGCCTTATCGGATTTGCAAGGTGCAAATGTTTTGACATCGCCCGACAGGATGTTGCATTTGCAATTACTCTGGAGATACCCGCTCCATGAGCTGAATGACAATCCAGTCGTCACTGTATATGAATATATTTAATTTGATCAGACAAAATTAGTTTGGTCTTGACAGTGGGATTGAAGTTCTTTACAATGCAGTGCTGTCTTAATCAGAAGACCTGTATATTGCTTTGATCCATTTTTAAGTCACTAAAGCAAGGTACTGTAGCTCATATCAAGTGTCTGTTAAGACAGACAAGTTGTTGAGATAGCTGTCAGAGAAGACCCTTGGTTGAATGCAGGCAATCCTATGGTGCAATCAACATTGTGAACGGCGTGTGATTTCACCAATCATATAATCTGTTCATAACGGTGTCAGTTGTCCTGCCCAGCAAGATGCAAGGCTGGGTCTCAAACATGTCTGTTTATACAATACATTTATTGCTGAATATGGTCAGATATTGTCAGAGTTAGAAATGGATATATGTACATTTAAACAATGCAAAGCAATATTCCTTGGAGTGATCTGGTCAATATTCCAAATAGCATTGCACAGCCAAAATAAAATTACCTTTTTTTGTTTGTTTATATATGTATATATATATGTATATATATATATATATATATAAGATGTTAAGGTCAAAAAACACAACCAACTTCTGATTGATGTCAGTGTCACTGGTCACATGACACTGACTGAAGAATGAACCTAACATAATATTTATAACAATAATATGCATCTATAATTAAGAGCATTATGAAATACTGCTTATGTGTTTCTACATGTCAATTTATTATAATCAACACACGACTGTAACAGCCAATGACATTTACAGCTGGGAGACTGGAGACTTTTCTACTGGTTAGTGTTAATCACCATGTCAGTCTCAATCTCCCACTAACTCGGCCAGTTAAGAGCCACATTTAGCCTTAAATGTTATATGAATATGGTACCTTGAGCACAGGTTTTATCATATGGCAATATTCAATGCAAGTTGTAGCTATAGCTTGCAACTATTAACAATGATGTAACGCTGGGCTTATCAGTAGCAGTATTAATAAACATGTTTTATTACCAGTTATATCACCATTCATTACTCAATATTATTAACAGTGAGTTCCTTCCATTTGCACATAAGGAGAAATGTACTTGGAACTGCACAAGCACTGTTGCTATCTACTTGCCCTTAATTCGACATAGGCTACAGCATTACAGGTTCCCTCCATGTTGATGTTTGTTGCCATTTTTTCGCGCTCGGACATTTCTGATAACAAGCTATGAAGCTAAAAATATATATGTTGTAGGGCTAGCTAGCAGCGAGTCTGTTCCTTGAACCCCGGTAGCGTATACCGTCCTCATTGAGACATGGTGAATCTGCGCTGCGCTTCTCAAACGGTCTGTGTCCAATACCTTGGGGTGAGCGATGAGCAAATGTATTATCATGTGGAGGCACAACCGCTAATTATACACAGTTCTATGTTTGTAACACAGACAAGGTGAAATAAGGAATGTCACAAAATGCTGTTGTTACGTATCCTTGTGCATTTGTAAGGGGGTATTGAGGGGTATTGAGGGGGTATACAGTAAAATTCAAGCATCAGAAAATATATTAAGTCTTTAAACTAGACAAAATCCTTTACCTTTCCTAGTGGGTATACGGCATATGCCTGCATATAAAATAGACTACACCACTGGGTAGGTCTGTGTTTAGATGTTCTTCATTCTACAATGCTGCCTTTCCATTGTATTGAATCTATGTTTGTTTTTAAATCATTGCGAGTTAAACCCACTTACTGTGTATGTGTGAGTGGCTTGATAATTGGTTTTGCATGCATTAATTAAACTGGAACTGTAATATTTCTAATGTACTGTCCATCTCGGGTTTATCTATATGTTAAGAAGCTGCTTCTCCATCACTTTTCTCAAAAGGTTTTACAAATCTGTTTTAATAAAACTGAATCTTGATTGGTTGAAGCAGGGTCTGATATACAGTTACCGTTAGTCTGTTGTACAGATGCTGAACACACATTTTTGAACTTGTCACTAATCTCCTTGTTTTGGTATAGGAGAACAGCTGTCATCTTTACATTATTGTATAATGTGTGGTAAATGCTGGAGAATACACTTCAATATAAAAATAAATAAAACTGTGAGATGTGCTGTACATTCAGGCTTATTTTATAATACTGTACAAATAATGTGGAGGGTTGCAAGTGGTTTATTTTTTTGGGGTTTCATATTTCAAATGTAAAGTAATATGGCAAAATAGTGCATCAGCATTGCCAAAAAAATGCACAGCGATTGAAATGTAAATAAACACAATCAAGTAATGCTAACATAAATGACATCCCATTTCATGTGGGTATTAATTATTTCAGTATTGGCACATCTATACCTGAGATCAGGTGTGCTATCCTGTTAGGATGGATCAGAAACACCAGCAGTCCACAAAGCCATTGCTAGGTTAGGCTTGTAGCATTTCAATTATTCCATGCTCCGTTATAATTAGCTTAGCATAACATAAACTGTTATATGACATAATAGGTCGACATGCCATACAGTCGCATGCATTCTTCAGTCAGATCTTTTAGAAACCACATCAGTTGACAGCTTTTCCAACCATCGAACGGGGGTCCGAGACTTGTTGCGGGCCATTCTCCCTGTGGCACTCTGCCCATCTCCAAAATAAATGAACTAGATGGGCTCGGTGCCACAGTAGGGAAAGCGAATCAGATGCGTGCCTCTGACGCATCCGAAGGGGCACTCGAGATAAAAGATGAGGTTCTATTTCACTGAGCTCTGCCCCGAGTAGTGCCAGCGGCCGCCTGTGTTCCCTCTTATGCGGCACTCACTAAATCAACAGAGCCAGCACACGCCCCGAGAATGGCAGCACGGCAACGCCGATGCCATTGCTTCATTGCCTCTTCCTCCTTCATCTTCCTCCCTCACCAGCCCACCTAGACGGCTATTTAAAGCTACACACCGTGGCACCAATTCAAACGGTATCTTTGGGGTCTTGGCCAAACCTCGCTTGACGCCTCTGTCAGCAGAGTCCTGTGTAAAAAGCAGTAGCCTTCAGAACACCCCCCGTTTCCCCTACAACTACACACATGCATACAAGGTGCAAAATCCCCATTCATTGACTGCTCAGCATTCTGTACGAACTGGCCTTAATTACCTGCCTTTGTTTTACCTCAACATATTGGCTGCCATAAATCTTCTCAATGTCGGATAAGCGTACTTGCTGGGTTACCATGGTGAGATGTTCAAATGATGAGCTGGATCTGCCACCAGGGAACCACTCAGCTCCGAGGAACAGACTGAGCCGACATCCGAGATGAATTTTTCGCCACTCCTTTCCGCATATCTCTATTTAATGATATTATATTTCATTTCCTGAGCAAAGAAAACACCATTACCCGAAGCAGTGAGTCGTAACAAGCCATTCTGCAACAGATTTTGGGCCTCCTTGGTGGTATAGTAATTGAATTACACTCGCATATGACGCAAAGTTTGAAGATGATTGTATTTGTTTCCATTTGTTCCTTCAATGGGAAATATTCAACATATATGTTCTGTTTGCAATTCACACACAAAGTATTAAGCTGCTCTCATTGCTTTGTGTCCAGAGTTGCCCATGTGGCTGAAACCAAAACTTCAAATATAATGCCCACCTAACACCCCCCTTCGCCCCCTAACAAACAATCACAGCTCTCTATCCCTCCTGCTACAGCTACCACAGGGTTTGTTTAAAGTAGTGGTGGGAATGGATGCGATACTATGACGGTACTTTGCCCACGATAACGATGATATCACAATACAGCAACTCTGTGATAATCTATTGCAAGACAATAATATACCATAACTTTTTAACATAATAATAAAATAGACAAAAAGACAAAAAGCAGGAATTAAGTATTTGTTTATTTATTTATTTGTGTAGATTTGTTTTCTGCATATAAAAATTGAATTCATACAGTTTGTTTTGTTGTGCTTGCTGTATGTTTCTCCTTGAGGTTTCTTCTTCGTTACACATTACCCTCATTCATTTGATAAGCACCACCATGAGGAGGTATGAGGTAGTGACTCATTCAATTCAAATTGACGAGGAATTCCGTTTAGAGCGCATGCATGAATGCTTTAAAAATAAAAATGAATGCATAGTGATATTTGGCGGCAGCATATCAGTGACGTATCGCAAAAGGAAGGGCTACAATATATTGCCTTATTAATAGTTTGGCCCTAATCCTAGTTTAAAATATTAACAGTAAGCTGTGGTGGAAGTTACATGTGTGCTGTACAATAAAACAGTGTACTTGAAAATTGGACTTTGGGACTTATTTTCATCAAGCAGGGTCAATTTGTTTTTGGAACTGCATAAGCACCACAAAGCTCTTTAAATGTCTTATCACTGTTATGCTGATGACATTTGGTTATATATATCTTTTGACCCTGACTAGCTTGACAAACTGTTCGTTCTGCAGAATTGCCTAGCCTCCATTAACAAATAGATGGCTGACAATTTTTTGCAATTAAACACATACAAATCTGAGGTAATTATCTTTGCCCCTGATGATATAACCCCAAAGATTAGACAAGTTTTGGGATTTCTATCGGCCACTGTTTCAGGGAATTTAGGGAATTTGGGTGTTATTTTGGATAAAGCTATGTGTTTTAATAGTCATTTTAAATCTGTGATTAGTTTCTGTTTCTTCCATCTCAGGAACATTACCAAGATTAGATCAGTGGTTTATAAAAAATAATTGTAAATGCTAGTCCATGCTTTTATTTCATCACGTCTGGATTACTGCAATGCATTGTACACTTGTTTGACTAAATTGACCATGGACCGACTACAGGTGGTTCAAAATGCAGCTGCTAGGCTTTTAACTGGGACTAAATGGAGAGTGCACATTACTCCTGTGCTTGAGGCCCTTCATTGGCTTCCTATCAGTTTTAGAGTCAATTTTTAAATCGTGGTCCTACAGAGCCTTGCATGGTCAAGCGCCTATTTACATCTTGGATTTATTACATCCAAACACGTATGGTCGGTCTCTGTGGTCCTCTTCCAAAAAGCTTTTAATGGTTCTAAGAACACATTTTAAAACGAGAGGTGATTGTGCATTTGGTGCTGTGGCACCAAGGCGGTGGAACTTCCTCCCATTAGACTTGAGAGCCTTAGATTCTGTGGCCGTTTTTAAAAAACACTTCAAGACACATCTTTTTCGGCAAGCTTTTAATTAGCAACATAGTGTTGGGTTTTTGTTTTATATTATAATGTACTTTTATTTTGTACGGTGTAGGATTTTATTTGTTTGCATTGTTTTTACTGTACAGCACTTTGTGACCTTTGTCTGTGAAAGGTGCTCTATAAATAAACTTCACTTACTACTAAATAGGTTTGATAGTCAACTGTTGTTTTAATTAACAGTGAATCCATGGAAGGCTGCCTCCCATAGATTAAACTTTACTATATGCATTAGCATACAAGGCAATAAGGGCTACTCGCAATTTCAAAAGAGCAGCTAACGGTACCATTCCATTGAGAAGCCACCAGTAAACAGTTTTCAGGGAAGCACTTGGGTTCATTGCTGATGATCGCCCATGCCTCAGCCCATATTGACAACCTCTGCAAATCCATCTCTCTGGTAACTGTGTTTGAGTGCAATCAGGGCCACTGGGGTTTTGAAATGCGTGCCCGCTTGTTTGGACCACATATTGAAAAGTGGTTATCGTTTCAATGGGAGCGATATGCTTATGGGGAGAGAGAGGACACAGAGGTCAGCAAAAGTGGAGTAAGAGCTCCCTCGGGCCCAAACACATGGCCATTCAAAAGGCATCATAGGGAGGAAAGGGAACATTGATTGAGCTTTATTACTGGGCAGATGCAAGGCCATACAGTACATGCGGATGGCCCATAGTGAACCTGTCTACTCAAATTAGGGGGCCACATGTGAATGGCTAGTCACATTGTGTGATTTATCTGTGATTTATCACTACTTGTAACACCTGCAAATGTGTAGAGGTCATTGGTGGTTTTACTTTTTGATAGAGTAACTTTTGTAAATCTTTTATATTTACGTGTACTATAGGAATTTGTGGACTTGTATCTACAGTAATTTCTAGCATTAACGATGCACCCAGAAATGTCCTAACAAAACCTCATATAAGGTCAGCCAGCTATTGTAAGCTGAATGTTAACTAATACACATTTTGTCAAATGCACCAAATATCTCATTGAATTTCGCTATCTTAGCGTTCTCTCTGCGTGCTGAAAAAATGTTATCTGGAACTTCTATACAGCCCTGGATCTGTACATTGGAACATATACAAAGTGACGAACACAGCAACAACAACTCTCTTGGCTTCACAATGTGTTTCAATGTGTGGGGCAGAGCTTCTGAGGGAGTTTGTTTTTATTTGAGCTCCAAGTTAGCAAGCATTCTTGAGAATGACTACCCTGCCTTCAAGCACAGCAATCAAGGACTACTGGTGCACTGTGTTTTAATGTATGTATGTATGTATGTATGTATGTAAATCAACCATCAGTGAACGTAGTCAAAATAGGACACTACAGTATGTCCTTTTCCATCATCAATTCACTTGGCTTTCCTCCTTAGCTGCATAATTGCCAAGTCAATGTGGCAACTGATGAAACTGTGTTTTCATCCACATACTGAATTTGCCTGATTTTGAGAATACTGAGATACTATATGATATACACAAACAATAAAAGCTAGCTGCGGTAAATCAGAACCCGCATTCAGAGGGAAGAACAAACTGAGGTCAACATGTGCAAACTACATAACAGTATGTGAAGTATTGGTACAGAAAAGAGGCTTGTACCATCGCCTTAGGGCTTTGTCGGCTGCCAGGCTACAGTCACCCACAGAGCCGTGTGCTTATTTCCTCTGCCCCTTCTGTGCACTATCACTAATCTTGATGAGCGCCACTTGTGCATGTTGTTTTATACGTGTCCGCGTGTGTGCAGTGTGTGCGTGTGTGTGCGCGCGCATGTACATACAGGTGTGAACATGTTTTGCGAAACGCTCCAAATCTCCTCACATCTGCCTGTGGATTTGCCGACAGGGTGCGCTCGTTTTGTCAGCATTTTGCATTTCCCAGCCAGCCGGTGTGCCTTTTGTTAGCTCCACCAGTGTGGGTGCTATACAAACATGCTCATTCTTCCCATTCAGCAGATACAGACTTTGCCATGTTTGCATTGTTACCGTAGAGTGTGGAATTAGATGTCACTTTAGCCACGAGGTGCATGCCTACGCTTACGACACTCCCCGTTAAGACACACACACACACACGCGCACGCATATGGCTTGCGCTAACGTGGAATGAGAATCCCTGGTGGTGCCGTTGCTTTTGTTGAAAGTAGTTCCTATCATGGCGATTGGAGGCAACACAGACTGTAAACTCTGTTAATGTATGTTAATACCCTGCAAAAGGAAACGCCCTGCTTGAAATGTAACATTTCACACAGGCAAGCCAGCCAATGGCAATTCAGTGAGCAGCAGTGATTAACTACTGTGGTGGAAGCAAAACCTATAATGATGAATGTTAAAGCCAGAGGTCAGACGCTCTCTATATAGGCACAAGATGATAAAGTGGCCTCTCCCTATTGTAGCCAAGCTGATCAGAGGTCAGCTTGTCATGGCTTAACCCACTGCCACAGTAACAACCTCTCTCATTTAACCACCCATCACAAAGCCTCGATGACACTGCCTCAAGCAGATGAATCTATGGGTTTGATTCATGGATTTGATTCATTCTGCGTTCATTCATCATAACTGCCAGTTTTTCCGTATGCGATCAATAAGACCCGCCTCCCTTCCCTTTAGCACTTCAGGCAGCTGGACCTCCCGAGGTTTTAAAGTAGCTGTGATGATGTGGATGCTCTCCTGGGCTAAAGGGGTGAGCCATCAATCACATCCCCAGACACACAGCGAAGGACATTGCCAGTGAGCGTCAACCGCTCCTCCTCGACTCTCTCAGCACCCACATTATAGTTTGCTGGGCTTCAGCGCTGCCCAAACGCCTTCTCGCTGCTTAGCTGAAGTGTAACTGACTTTATATAACTGTTTTTAAATGACCTGTGTCTTTATGAGCTTTTTATGTATAAACAGACCTGGGAACAGTGTGGCCCTTTACTGATAGCTGTTTTTGGCACTTCCTCAGTCATACATGCATGAGAGCCATGTTCAAGAGCTGCACTGACACAAACATTATGACAGTGATACTATTTTGTAAATGTTTGTCTATGCTAAATATGCCTCCCTTCCATCTTAAACTGTATCATCATATTCTCTTTAAAGGTATAGTCAGCTATTGCAAGCTAATTGTAAGCCAATACACTTTATTGTCAAATTCACCAAATATCTCCTTTCATTTCACTACATTAGCTCACTGTTCTCTGTGCAAACATGATACTGTATTTTACAGCACACAAAAGACATTGAGAACCACTTTCTACTTAATTGGAAAAGACAACAGTATACACATATGAAGAAGACTATAAGAACCATTAGAACATTAGAACCATTTCATTCAAAAAGATAATCAAACAAAACCCTTGAAATCCTTGTGTGACCCTCCCAAATAGCTTGTAATAGCCTTGTGGATCCCAAACCCCAGCATTAAGAACCACTGTTTAACACACTTTTACGGACGGAAACCTGTTATTAAGGTAGCCACACTATCTTGTGGCCTCCAACTCTCTTACGTACACTTGTTTATGTTCCTGTTTGTTGGAATGAGTAGCCTCGCCTGTGCACCTTGTCAGAAACCCTTGCATACTCATGCACGTATACACACACACACACACGTACACCACCATGCCGCAGGGCGACTGCAGTGCTGCTCAGTCAAGGGGAAAGTGAACAGCTGTGGCTGAGACAGCTGGGGTGGCCATGACATCCCTTCACCAAGTATCAGGCACGGCTAAGAACGCCATGGCGCATCAGCCCGAAAGGCGTCCATTTACAACCTGGCGGAGACGAGGAGCTTTAGATTGCGACAGACCCCGGGTTTTCCTCCACCCCCACCACTTCTCACATTCCGAGTGATAATGTGAGAAGTAATGACTTTCTCCTTGGTCTGCGGCCCATATAATAGTCCCCCATTTGCCTCCAAACAAGCCCAATGGAGCAAATTAGATAATGTTGTGCCTGCGAAAAATGAGCCGCATATCAATGTTTGCCTTTATATGTGCCATTTCCACAGTTCCTCAGTGCAGAAGAAGTGTTATTTTCTTAGTTATATTTCATAAACTCATCGTACGTGTGCATTTTGAACGCCTGAATAAAACCACCTGCTAGATGTTAAACATGTGAAGTTAGTATTGTAGATACAGTAGATATACGCCATATACTACGTACATGGACAAACGTCACCCATAGCTTTTCTCAAGAACAGATTTGAAGATAGCGCTGTGATGGCTATGGTCATATCCATCTTTGCAGTACCTGACTGCCTGTAATGCCCACCTATACATTATAATTTGATGCCATTATGACTAATATACTGTACTCCCCACCACCACCCTTTTATGGTCTCTATAGTGGGGACTATTGAGACCAAAGCTGTTTTTAAACATGGCTGTACACATTTTTATTCATACTGGAAGGTCTGACATTTTAACATTGGGGTCCATGGGGATGAACTCCATGTTTCAGCCAGCCTCAAGTGACCACTGCATATTTTGGCACTTTCGCGTTGTATTCATTTCTTAGCACTGGAGGGTCCCGCTTGACATACTGTACACACGTAATATTATTTAGTAAGTGATATTGAGTTAGTAATGTTATTGATATTGACATCAATAGTTCAAAATGTTCAATACCAACAATGTAGTTCTCCCACTAACAAATATTGTCCAGCGAATAAATGTCATTGCCTGTATCTTGAAAGCCATTGAACACCATAGTTGTCCAAACAACTATTTCAACAAGTCACACAGCTGTACTTTTGCTTTGGTTGTCATAATTAATCAGTGTTGTATTTTTTAGCTTTGCTTATTTTCATTCTTCACACTTGAGTCTACCTGAAAGCTACTCGCTGTCACTTGATAAAGTTGTTTCAGGAAAAACTACAACGTTTATATGAATGATGAATTATGCTGACTAAAGCAACAGTACAGCTATGTGACTTGTTTTAATAGTTGTTTGGACAACAATAGAGTTTGTTGGCTTCCAATATACAGGCTATGATGGAAAATGCTTGTCAATAGGAGAAACATTTTTAGTCTTTTTGTAAGCAATTGCGACAAATAAAGACCTGGCTTTATCCTTTAAGTTTGTACACCATGCAAATGAGCACAATCATATTCCCCACCAGACTGAGTTTTAATTGAACCTTAATCCCAATTTTGAGAAAAAAAAAAGTTATGTATTCATAAGTGCTCTTGCAGTACGCCCAAATAGAAAAGGTTGTGTGGGAGGACTGTATAGGTGTAGATAATTACTGTTAGGGACTCTTGATTATATGAGCTAGCCAGCGTATTGTCTGTGAATATGCACCATGGAATAAACACCATGCACCGGGGTGACAGATTAGACAATGGCAACACTTTGACATCGGTGGAATCCAATAAACTGGACAGTATTTCACTCACAACCAAGACGTTGTGCTATACAAACCTGTGAATATGGTACTGTTAGAAAGGGGATTAGATTTTAATATTATGATTTATAAGCCTTATGTTGAGGAGGCCAACATGGAATTTGCTGGCAAGATGTGTACAGTAGACACATGAAACTATGAAACCACACATACAGTAGGCGTCCTATTATCTGCTACGCGTGCGTGACATTTGCAGCTTTTAATTAAGTGTATGTAGCAAACAGTTTTATAGACACAACCACGTTTTCACATTGCTTTTCCTATTATCTACTTTGATATCAAAAACACTGCATTAGGTTTAAATAGCAATTCCTCTCTTTGATGTAAACCACAAGAAACGGTTAATCCCAAACTCTAAGTCTAAAGACTTACTGTAAATGTAAAAATAGCTGCTTCTCTACTGCAGGGATTGAGGGCAGAACCGTTTATCGACACCGGAGGAGCATGTGCTAAGGCCTAGCTTGCTGCGGTCTTGGTTTCCTCAAGCTGCGCTTCCTTTTCGCTGCGTTATTGTGCTAATTATGCTTTCCCCCCGTGTTCCACTTGGGTGGCGCGCAGAGTTCCGTAGTCTTGCACTTGCTGTGTCTTTTTGTTCTTAGCACAGAATCTTCTAGTGCAGGCCCGCTGAATAGCCGCCCAGTTGTGTGGCACAGTTCCTCCATGCTATTAGGAGTTTGCTAATTGCTCATGAATACTATAGGGACATTTTCTTTCTTGTCAAGTCTGCAGCAAAAATAAGCATTATTGTATACACATTTCCTGGACCGTGTTGATATTTTGACACATTGTATCATGCGCCTTATTTATTGGGATGTGTATTCTATGTACAGTATTTTCTAACATGCTGGAATGTCTAGATAATCGCAAAAAAATTCAGCCAGCACATTACCCACAAGTACACATTTCCAGTAGTAATTGCTGCAGACAACAGTAAAAGACTAACACGGGGCCGGAACAACACTGCAGTCAAAACATTGTGTCCCATTATATTGCTTTTCATGCTGGATTTGATACGCTAACCTTCCACAGCAACACACAATATCACAGCTTGAATCCACTACCGCCCTGTATGCTTGGGAAATTGGCCTGTGCCATCGCTCCCTCAACCGCCCCGCAAACCGATGCTACAGTTTAACAAGGATGAGAAGCGATTGTCCCGTCAACGTAAACATTGCCTGACGCTGCATCGGATACATGAACAGATTATTCCAGAAATGCCTGCATGGAAAACTAATGTCAAACTGTGTTTCTGTGTGGCAGTTTATGACACGATTTAGCTCAGCGCATGCAATGTTAGTGTTTGTTCCTGTCACAGGTGTTTCCACCTGTGAAAAAGGCTAAAAGCCTGTACATGCTTAGCATATCTGAGGGGCTGGGGAGACGCTGTCTGTTCCATAATTCCGGAGATGCCCTGTTGAGGTTAAAAGACCCATGCTTGGCTAGCCACATTTGCATCTTTGACTCCCTCAGGCCCACTGAGGAAGAATGGGGGGTAGCATCGTGTGACGTGCCAAGTGTGAGCGCATAACAGCCCTGTGCACACCGCTGATCTCTACATGAATCTGTTTCACACAGCGGGTTAGAGGTGCTCTCAGAAAAGCCATACATATGCAAAACGTCATGAAGAAAGGAGCAGGGGCTTCATGTGAACACAAAGAGCGCATTTTCACACTGTAAACAAAATGCAAATGTTCGTTGTCGTTAGATCTGATTTGCATAGCTTTTTTTTTTTTTTTTTTGCCGCAACTGCACTTGGTGATCACATTGTTGCTGTTGTTGTTTTGTGTTGCTACCATTCATATGAATCGCACTGGATGGCAGATATCTGAGTTGCACTTATTTCCACATTAGCATTCACGAAGGCAGCGTCAGCAGCCAGCCACAGGCCACGTGTTGTGGCTGTTGTGCCTTGACCCTTGTTTGTCATACACTACACGCGCCTCGGTCCACTCAGGCAACGGGAACTTTCCCAGTCCCCATATTTACATATGAACTACTGACAGTCCTCCAAATACACTGATTACACTGGTGTAACCCGTGGTGAGGTATGTGACTCGTGGGCACCTGAAGCCAGTGACTAACCCAGTATGATACATGGACCCACGGCCTAATTGCAGCTTCCAGCTGAATGGGCCAGCAGAGACCTGCTGACCTTGGTGGAAGTGGGGGAAATAGTGTGTCCAAACGACCCATTAACTACAGTACTAGAAAGCACAGCAGACACTAAGCAAGGAGTATTTTGAGTGGTCTTATTTATCCAAATACTTTATATTTATGGAGAAACGTGTTTAGATTTGTTGTATTTTTATTAAATATATCTACATCTACATATAATAGTATATACGCTATTATGTTTACAATACCAACCTCTTTCACTTCAAAAGCCACAGGCTACATTAACAACTCTGGAACATAGTTTGTTATACAGCACAGTAGAGTTCAGACCACTCCCACAATTTGACCAATGTTCATACATGCTGTCCAAACATATTAGACACACCAGATGAAATATTCCTTGCCACCTATAGATATTGATACATAATAACATGGCACCTTTCACAGTGACATACTGTGTGTTGGCCCCTTTGTTCTTTATCAGCAATCTCCCTTACTTCTTAGAAACAAACAGCTGTTCTTTTGCTGCGCACTCACATTGCCAAGGAAAAGTGGAAAGCAGATCTTTCAGCATCTTGATCTCATTCATTCTCACCGTGATAGCTGAATAACCAGCTTTCATTGGCAAATAAATGACTTATTTTGCTTGTTTTAAAGCTGTGGGTTCATCATGTGGATATTCCATGGATAAATTCCTTACTATACAATGCTGTGCTTTTTTTCTTGGTGTTTGTAGTAGAGACAAGCAACTGGTAAACAAACAATATATTTTAGCATTGCGTCAAGCAGTAGCAAACCACAACAAGATAAAATTTGCTGAAAGTATTCAATCAAAACCTTTGATCTTAAAGCGGTTGCCTACATGTAAGCATTGTCTGTTATATAGTAAATGTTAGCTATATAGTAAATGTAAAAAAACTCTCACACACACACACACACCAAGTGTGGAAGATACAGTACAGCCTGGTTTACATATTTGCCTAATGTGCAAAATATTATAACACTAATGATTTATCAAAAACCTAGATCTTCAGCCCCAGACACACTGCAAGTGATCCGCTTGTCGCACATCGCTTTGTAGCTGAAAACTGGTCGCTTGTTGACATTCCAGGCTCTGGTTGCCTAGGTACTGTACAGTATCTCTCTTGTATATTTACAATTTTTTTCAGTCAATCTGTCAGTCAATTAGCTCAATTGCATCGCCTGAAGTTGAGATTTGTTTAACTCGGTACCCGCCATCTTTGCATCGCCGACGGTTATTTCTCCTGTCATCGCTTCAAGGGCTGAATCTCATTGACTTTACATTGTCTCTCATCGCTACATCACTGCTAGTCCCTTGCAGTGTATCCGGGGCTTTAGGCTTAGGTTTCCACAAACACGCACAACAAATTTGCCTGTTGCTTCCACGGCCAACATCCAACAAGCAGCAATCTCGCCAAAAAGACTAAGCATCTTAAATGATAACATATAAATAACTAACAACTTTGAAACAGTAGTCTCACGTGGGTGGTCCTTACCTCTCTCTCACATGAATAAGAATGCAACTGCCTACTGGATGGGTGCAAAATTGGTGTGCACGTCTAGGTCTCTGACACTGGGCTCTGGCCTGTCTCTCCCGTAATTGGCCTTAGGCTTAAACAACCATGTAGATCCCACATTTGGAAATAGTAAACACTTTTTTTACCTTTCAGAATTATGTTGTTGTAGGAGGCATCTGATGTAGAAAAGAAGTGTTTTAAAAATATTTAGTTTTTATTGGCCTGCTCTATATATATATATATATATATATATATATATATATATATATATATATCAAAAAATCAAACAAAAAATCCAACCCACAAAACACACAAATTACACAAAAGTGCGCGATCGCTAGAGCGC